>JAVTVY010023057.1:0-86237 GCA_036873755.1 Hanleya hanleyi
CCCACTGGGTGTTGGGGCGTTGCTGTTGGGCCCATTCCAAGGGATTCACGGTGTCCAGTTTCTCCAGCATCGTCTCTAGCGACGTCTTATCCGTGATGGTAAAGGGTTGGTCAAATACCCGGATGCTACTGCTCGGGTAAAAGTATCGGACTTGGTCTGCCTCCTTATGCTGTAGCACATAACCAAACGCCAGATTCAACTTGAAGGCCGTAGTTTGATCGTTGAAGATGGCTTCCAGGTAGCTGCGTAGATGGGCGAGGTCGGTCAGTCGGAAATTGTAGATATCTTGAATAGGGCGATGACGGTGGAAGCAGTGCCGGATCATGTGCCAATGGCGCCGATAGATGTCACTCACTGAATGATCGTCGTGTAACAGATCGCTAGGAACATTTATGGGTTCGTCCGCGAAGTGTACTTTGCCCTCTACGTCGTACAAAATCTGGCTCAAGGTCTTGTCGTCGGAATTTGACTGTTGAATTAGGGCAACATCATCATCATCGGCCCTCATGCGATGGGTGGGAGTTCCCTCTGTATCGATACTGGTGCCTACGGGCTTCTCTACCGGCAAACGTGGCTGCGGAACAGGGTGTCGTGTGCGTTGGTGTCGCAGCAACTGACTGGTCAGTTTGAAAAGCCGACCACATTCTTCGCATGGACGCTTGGGTACTTCATGGCGTGCACGTGTGTGACGCCGTAAATGATTCGGGCGCTGAAACGACAGTGTACATATCGTACAGCTATACCGGGCGGTTCCTTCGTGCTTGGTAGCCTCGTGGCGGCGCAAGTCGTGCAGACGAGTGAATGATTTCGAGCACGTAGTACAAGTGAACATCTTGGTGGTTGACAGAGTGTCTGATGAAACGGCCAGACCGCTTCCCTTTTATAGCACGCTAGCTGGTGATCTATTTTTAGCACACTCTACCCCAAGTCGAGGATCGAGACTGGTGTACTGGTCTACGACTGAGCCGCATTGCGCGCGCGCGCGCGTGTGTGTGTGTGTGTGTGTGTGGGTGTATGTGGGCTGTGGATTTTACATCCGGGATCTTGTCAACATCCGGGTTTCTCTTGTCAACATCCGGGTTTCCAGGTGGGTTTTTCCCGTCGTTCCTCCGTCTTCCATCCGGGTACTGTGTTTTTACATCCGGGTCCCATCTTACAGCCGGGCTTTGGACACCTGCTGACCTCTATAATTTGCATATGACCTCTGTGAGGTCACTTTCGCTTCCGTTCACGTGACCGGTACTGACCTTTGGCCCCTGTGCGCAATTTTTATCCCGGTATTGTTAGCGCGCGCAGGGGCCAAAGGTCACGTGAACGGAAGCGGAAGTGACCTCACAGAGGTCATATGCAAATTATTGAGGTCAGCAGGTGTCCAAAACCCGGCTGTAAGATGGGACCCGGATGTAAAACCACAGTACCCGGATGGAAGACGGAGGAACGACGGGAAAAACCCACTTGGAAACCCGGATGTTGACAAGATCCCGGATGTAAAATCCACAGCCCACATACACACACACACACACACACACACACACACACGCGCGCGCGCGCGTAATGCGGCTCAGTCGTACACCAGTACACCAGTCTCGATCCTCGACTTGGGGTAGAGTGTGCTAAAAATAGGTCACCAGCTAGCGTGCTATAAAAGGAAAGCAGCCTGGCCGTTTCATCAGACACTCTGTCAACCACCAAGATGTTCACTTGTACTACGTGCTCGAAATCATTCACTCGTCTGCACGACTTGCGCCGCCATGAGAGCTACCAAGCACGAAGGAACCGCCCGGTATAACTGTACGATATGTACACTGTCGTTTCAGCGCCCGGATCATTTACAGCGCCACACACGTGCACGCCATGAAGTACCCAAGCGTCCATGCGAAGAATGTGGTCGGCTTTTCAAACTGACCAGTCAGTTGCTGCGACACCAACGCACACGATACCCTGTTCCGCAGCCACGTTTGCTGGTAGAGAAGCCCGTAGGCACCAGTATCGAGACAGGAGGAACTCCCACCCATCGCACGAGGGCCGATGATGATGTCGCCCTAATTCAACAGTCAAATTCCGACGACAAGACCTTGGGCCAGATTTTGTACGACGTAGAGGGCAAAGTACACTTCGTGGACGAACCCATAAATGTTCCTAGCGATCTGTTACACGACGATCATCCAGTGAGTGACATCTATCGGCGCCATTGGCCCATGATCCGGCACTGCTTCCACCGTCATCGCCCTATTCAAGATATCTACAATTTCCGATTGACCGACCTCGCCTATCTACGCAGCTACGTGGAAGCCATCTTCAACGATCAAACTACGGCCTTCAAGTTGAATCTGGCGTTTGGTTATGTGCTACAGCATAAGGAAGCAGACCAAGCACCGACATTTTTACCCGAGCAGTAACATCCGGGTATTTGACGAACCCTTTACCATCACGGATAAGACGTCGCTAGAGACGATGCTGGAGAAACTGGACACCGTGGATCCCTTGGAATGGGCCCAACAACAACGCCCCAACACCCAGTGGGTCGTAGAGAGGATGACCAATGTCACGTTTTTCGTCACCAAGCTGACCGACTACACCATAGGCTGAATGCTTCACCCATGCACTGGTGAATACCATAACATGCCATACATACTCTATATGTCTATACGCTGATCGTTGACGGCGGCAACGCTAGGTGGTGGTAGTGGTGGTGGTGGTGCTGTGAGAATAATAAAACGTGTATTACGCAATGTGCCTGTTGGTGTTGATGTCTCTTGGTCGTGTTTATATTGAATGGATCTGAGGATATTGATGCAATGAGAGGAAGTTTTCGGAGAGAACGTAATTCGACATGGTGCACGATTGGACTCAAACACAAACACACACACACGTACGCAATGTGGCTCATGAAAAACCTGGATGCAAGCTGAGGACCCGGATGTAAAACCACAGTACCCGGATGGAAGACGGAGGAACGACGGGAAAACCCCACTTGGAAACCCGGATGTTGACAAGATCCCGGATGTAAAATCCATTGCCCACACACACACGCACACACACACACACACAGGCGCGCGCAATGCGGCTCAGTCGTACATCAGTACATCTCGGTCCTCGACTTGGGGTAGTTGAACTGAGTGTGCTAAAAATAGATCACCAGCTAGCGTGCTATAAAAGGAAAGCGGCCTGGCCGTTTCATCAGACACTCTGTCAACCACCAAGATGTTCACTTGCACAACTTGTCAGAAGCAGTTTACTCGTCTAGACAATTTACGTCGCCACGACACGGCCATCCACAACGACGGACTGTATACTTGTGTAACCTGCGCACGGTCATTTAATCGGGAAGATGCTTTACTGCGCCATGAACGTTCAATTCATGGGCCACCCAAGCGTCCATGCGAGGATTGTGGTCGGCTTTTCAAACTGACCAGTCAGTTGTTGCGACACCAACGTTTGATTCATGCCCCGGTACCATGGCATGAGCGACAACTTCCTACTGAAGAGGAGCCGCGGAAGGTCAGACCCAGTGAAGATAAGCCCGGGGAGACGAACGCCACTGGTGATGCGATGAAGGAGAGCCCACCTATACCCACAGTTCAGAAGAGCCTGGATATCCAGCCGGCGTTACGGTTTCGAGTCATACGCCTGACAACATCGAACATTTTCTGGGCGATCTCTTACAGGACAACCATCCAGTGAGTGACATCGATCGGCGCCATTGGTCCATGACACGGCACTTTTTCCACCCTCATGGCCCTATTCAAGATATTTACAATTTCCCACTGACCAACCTCACCCGTCTACGCAGCTACGTGGAAGCCATCTTCAAAGATCAAACTACGGCCTTCAAATTGAATGTCGCTTATCCCGGCAATAATATCTATGTGTCTGATCAGCCGTTCACCATCATTAACCGAAGGTCACTAGAGACGATGCTGGAGATACTGGACACCGTGGATGCCTTGAGATGGGCACATCGTCAACGCCCCAACACACAATGGGTGGTAGAGAGGGTAACCAATGTCACGTTTTTCCTTACCAAGCTGACCGACCACCGCCATCGGTTGAATGCGTCACCCGTGCACTGATGAATACCATAACATGCCGCACATACTCTCTATGTCTACATGCTGATCGTTGACTTGAGCTCAGTAAACACTTGTACCTAATGTGACGGTGCGTTAAATAATAAAACATGGTGTTTGATATTTCAATTTGTTTTGCTGTGAACATACTAAACATACCCAGGGCGGCTCCCCCAGCCTGGGTATGATGTAACATTGGGGATAATAAACTATATAAACATTGCTGAACTTGTTGTTATTCACGACAACCGCTATCCGATTGTATAATACAGAACATATAATGTATAATACAGGACATATATGGTACAATACAGGAAACATATGGTATAATACAGCACAGATTTGGTATAATACAGGACAGATACTGTATAATACAGCACAGATTTGGTATAATACAGAACATATATTGTATAATACAGGACAAATATGGTACAATACAGGACATATTTGCTATAATACAAGACAGATATTGTATAACACGGGACAGATATTGCATAATACAGCACAGATATTGCATAATACAGCACAGATATGGTGTAATTCAGGACAGATATGGTATAATACAGCACAGATATGGTATAATAGAGGGCAAATATTGTATAATACAGCACAGATTTGGTATAATACAGGACATATATGGTACAATACAGGACAGATACAGTATAATACAGCACAGATTGGTATAATACAGGACAGATACTGTATAATACGCATGACAGATGCCCTACACCAAATGCCCTCCTTCACTGCTCCAAAATTCCCACTTTCGCTACTACTCGCACTGATGACGTCACCGATGACGTCAAAGATGCTGTGAACATTCCTCAAATCGGGGTCTACAGCCCGAGAGCTACAAAATGACACCACACACGACACATTCGGACCAAGGAGTGTCCATCTCTACACCAAATACCTTCCTGCACTTTCCTAAAATGCCCACTTTCGCTACTACTCGTACTGATGACGTCACCGATGACGTCACAGATAACGGGAACATCCCTCAAATGGGGCTGTACACCCCGAGAGCTACAACATGACACCTCCCAGGACGCATTCGGACCAAGGATGGTCCATCTCTACCCCAAATACCTTTCTTCCCTGCCCCAAAATGTTCACTTTGGCTACTACTCGTACTGATGACGTCACCAATGACGTCACAGATGACGTGAACATCTCTCAAATCGGGGTCTACACCCCGAGAGCTACAACATGACACGTCCCAGGACGCATTCGGACCAAGTATGGTCCATCTCGACCCCAAATACCTTCCCGCACTGCCCCAAAATGGCCACTTTACTTACTACAACCAACTGCGCATGCGCAGATTGACGCGACTTGCATTTAAAAACACGCCGTTCTGACTCTACCCCACACAAGCTTCACTTTGACACCTTCCACGACCCATTCGGACCCATAGCGGTCCATCTCTACCCCAAACACACACCCACATACCCTCCAACATGGCTGCTTTCTATACGACGGCCAGACTGCGCATGCGCAGACTATTGAAAACGGGCGAACCATTAATCCAGTCGGATGCTCCTCCAAGAGAGCTTCAAAATAAGATCTCATACGACATCATAGGATCATTAGGGGCTCACCTAGACCCCAAACGTCCACCCCATATCGGCCTATATTCCAATAGCCATGCAGTATAGGCCTATGGGCCTACCCAGGCCTCGGTGAACTTTTTCCAAATATTTCACCGTTTCGCTCCGGGACCCTTCCCATCGTGTCTAAATGACGAGACGTGAAAAACAAATCCAAACAGCCCATATCACAATGAACGTATGTGAATTTCCCAGGTTGAACCTGTACCCCCATATAGCCAGTATGGGACTATATGGGCTATATGGTACTTTTCCAAAAAATTCACCGTTGCGCTCCGAGACCCTTCCCATCGTGTTCTAAATGACGAGACGTGAAAAATAAATCCAAGCAACCCATATCACAATGCACGTGTGTGAATTTCCCAGGTTGAACCTATACCCCCGTATAGCCAGCCTATAGGCCTATATACAGGCCTACCCGGTACTTTTCTAAAAAATTTCACCGATTCGCTCCGGGACCCCTCCCATTGTGTTCTAAATGACGAGACGTGAAAAACAAGACCCCACAACCCATATCACAATGAAGGTGTGTGAATTTCCCAGGATGGACCTATACCCCCATATAGCCAGTATGGGCTATATACAGACCTCGGTGACTTTTTCCAAAAATTTCACCGATTCGCTCCGGGACCCCTCCCATCGTGTTTTTCTTGGTGAGACGAGAAAAACGAGACCCCACAACCCATAGTAAAGCCCACAAAAAAAAAATTGACCACCCCTCCCCCATATAGCCAGTATGAGCCTATATACAGACCTCGGTGACTTTTCCCAAAAATGTCACCGATTCGCTCCGGGACCCTTCCCATTGTCATTTTCTTGGCGAAACGAGAAAAACGAGACCCCACAAGCCATAGTAAAGCCCACGAAAAAAATTGACCATCCCCATACCCCATACAGGCATTTTCCCTTATATTGTATAATACAGACTCCTATTGTAGGGGTAAAGTCCGTGTTCCGCTTTTTATAGTTTCGGGGAAAAAATCCTAATTTTACATGCACCCACCCCATTGACTTGATAGGCAGGCCCCGATAAGCCCGGGGACCGATATTAGCCCTTTTGGCTAGGGTTGATAGGGGTTTTCCTCTATTTTAGGGGTAAAGTCCGTATTCCGCTTTTTATAGTTTCGGGAAAAAATCCTAATTTTACATGCACCCACCCCATGACTTGATAGGCAGGCCCCGATAAGCCCGGGGACCGATATTAGCCCTTTTGGCTAGGGTTGATAGGGGTTTTCTCCTATTTTAGGGGTAAAGTCCGTGTTTCGCTTTTTATATTTTCGGGGGAAAATCCTAATTTTACATGCACCCACCCCATTGACTTGGTAGGCAGGTCCCAATAAGCCCGGGGACCGATATTAGCCCTTTTGGCTAGAGTTGATAGGGGTTTTCCCCTATTTTACGGGTAAAGTCCGTGTTCCGCTTTTTATAGTTTCGGGAAAACATCCTAATTTTACATGCACCCACCCCATTGACTTGATAGGCAGGCCCCGATAAGCCCGGGGACCGATATTAGCCCTTTTGGCTAGGGTTGATAGGGGTTTTCCCCTAGTTTAGGGGTAAAGTCCGTGTTTCGCTTTTTATATTTTCGGGGGAAAATCCTAATTTTACATGCACCCACCCATGACTGGATGCCCGTTCACGAATGCTTCACTTTGATACCTCACTCGACCCAATCGGACGATGCAGCGTATTTGAAGTCTGGGACCTACTTTTTCTCCGCGGAAGCTTTTTCCCGTGACCGCATCACCGCCAGACCGCATCACCGCGGAAGAATACATGCCCAGGAGCCCTTTACCGGAACTATAGTCACCCAGAGTTACCTCCCCCTAGATTGGAACTCTTCTGTGCTGGAGGTAGTTTTGGTCTCTTGAGCTGGTGGCGCCCCCTCCACGTGACCTCCACAAAACAGAGTTATTTCCCTGGAAAATAATGGCCTTCGTGCGCTCTACCTACTACTCATGCAGTTTTTGCGGAGAAATTACATAGATAAAAAATTCTAAAAATCTACCAAAAATGTCTTTTTAAAAAATGTCGTCACTCTGACGTCATAAAAGCGGCCATCTTGGATTTTTTACATATCTTACTTGTTTAATGCGTTGTTTGCTTCACTCGTGCGGTAATATATCATTCGCAATAAAAATGTATCAAAATCATGGATCTTACCATCATCCCTAGTCACGGCTCGTCTGTCAAATCCGTACAGAGTAGACAGACCTGCTGTATAGAGGATGGGAGCCTATACTGCAGAGTAAGGGAGCGAGATCATTATAGTAGAGCAGCTGGGCATGCTGATAGCAAAATTCGAACATAACGTGCAAGATCTATGACGTTACGTATTGTATCTTGTGTCTAATTCTGCTACTTCAAGATCTGCATGGTATATGGACAGTCACAATCAAAGCGTAGCTGGGATACATACACTGCAAAATGACTGGAAATTAATTTGGATGAAGAATGCTGATCAGCGACACGGATTTATGTAAAAAAAAAACATCACACGCTATCTTGTCGGCATCATTGAAACTGTCGATTGATTCTCCCTTTTAGGAAACTGGTGCTTGTTTAAGTATACTATGATTGCTTTTGAATTTGGTGCTGTCATACGAAATAGGTCTTTCGATTGCTGACGCGCAAATTCTTTTATGGGCGACGATTGAATATTGAATGACTGACCAGGCGTTTTACCTAACTCTCACACAAAATCATTTGGAAACGGGAAAAACGTATGTTAATTTATAGAGACTCCCGAACTCCCTCAGTCTTCTCGGTGTATATTTTAAAAGATTATGTTTAAAATCTTTAAAGTTTCATGACCCTGGGGGTGTATGTATCGTAGTAATATTGGGCGATATTTATTTATTATACCTATTTATACCATCACAGTGTTCTATTATTATTGTTGTTACTGTCTGTGCATGATTATGAACAAGTAATAGGCTCATGTGGGGGAAGACTGTTCTTCACTGAACAGGCTATCCTGTATAAATATGATCAAATAAATAACTGTTCTGTATGATGTTTTTTGTGCGCTAGATCTCCGAAACTCTTAGACCGATGATTCTCAGACTTCACAGACTGATCTACTGCATATTTCGAATTGGTATTTATTGACTGATTGGCTTGGCGGCCATATTAGATTGATCCAGTTTCGTAAAATTCTTCTCCATAAAACAGCTTGCTCGATTACTCTGAAACTTGGCATACGTAACCCTTGGCCCAACGCATGTTCAAATATCTAAAGACCACTTGGTCAGGAATTGAAGATGGACGTCAAGGACCATTAAATAAAGGTTAAGAACCAGTAGCTGATCGGCTGAAGTCACGGATCAGTGCACCGACAGTCTCTTCTTTGTTCTCTCAATAATGTGAAACTTAGCCAGCCGATAGGCGTTGTAAGACAACGACATGTTACATGATCCCCGATAAAGCTCAACCACAGCTGAATGTTACGAAGACAAGAGTGATACGAAAGTGGTTACGTTTTATGTATAATAATTATAACAACAACGATCGGGCGATTAGAGCGACCCGTCGCTATCGATAAGTGTCTACGATAAAGAACAGAAGATACAGTTATACGCATGTTAGAAAGATTGTCACATAACGTTACTGAGTAGCGATCTGAGTAGCCTCCTACGGTGGAGAATAAATTGATCACCTCGGTGTGGTATATTCCAGCTACGGGTGGATGATCCATCCACGTGTGATGATTCTTCCATCTCGGAAAACAAAATGGCAGCGAACAGCGACGAAATCGCTGATGTATCACAGGCCATGGGAGATACGCTGGGCCAAAATTAGTGAGTACCTTTGTAACCTATCCTATAATTAGGTGGCCAATTCAATGACCAATCCTCTGGTGTAGGCCGATCTGTGTGCCATCGGTTCCTGGTGGATGTTTCGCCTACACAAATGCACTACCTGGGGTACAATTCGCTGTCAGCCAAGTACATGGACGTACAGCCGGTCAAATTCGAGTTTGATAAACAATGAGAGGTGTTTTTACCAAGTAGATCTCTAGGGTACTCGGTTCGCAGCGATAAAAGCTCAAGTTCCACAGTTAACGCAGTTACTGTGACATTGAACAGCAGAAAATAATGACATTCCATCCCGGTGTGTGGCTATTCCATCCCCATGTGTAAATTTCAGCTTGAATGTACTTAATTTTTCATTTTTGCCCGTGGCGTTTTTTAAATTTCTGTTAAAATGTTTGAATATATGACACACATCAATTGTGTAGTTCAACAGCGTTATTAATGGCGAATTAATTCAGTATATCGCGAACATACTATAATTAATACGTAGCTTTGCTAAATATCATTTTATATTTATCTCTTTGCAGATCCGAATTGTCCGAGTTATCGGGAATAGGAGACCTGGGCATGTCCATCCAATCACGCGCCGACGAGCTGTCGGAATTAGAGGGGCCCGAAGAGGAAATTATCACAAGTCTCGAAGACTCTAACGAGGCCCAAGGCGACAGTTGCACTCCACAAAGCACTTTCTGCTAAAAAAAATTCTCCAGAATGGATTCGCCAAAAAGACATTTGCTCATTCACAGTGGGACTGGTTTCAAGTGCGATCTGTGCCAGAAATCCTACTCCACCAAATACAGCCTAGATAGATTCAAAGGACACTTGAATGGCTTCCCCATGTCGCATACTTTTTACCTGGATCCCACCCCTTCGTTATATTCTTCAAAGGGGTGGGTGGGGGGAGCAGTGTTAATTTCATCCAATCAATGTGCAATAGTGGGATTGATGTAATATCATAAGTTTATTTTGGGGGATGCTTCGGACTTGATACTGCCGAGTTACGGGTTCAAGGAGCACTTTTCACCTGGAACTACCTCCCCCCGCCTGATGTAGACCTAATATCATAATTTGACTTAACTGGTACTTTTATTTTATGGGGAAGATTCTGGTTTCATACTGCCGAGCCACTCGAGTGGTTTTACTACTTCGTTCGACCCCCCTGCTTCAGAAATGTATTTCTGTCATATGGGAAAACGAAAATGTATCATGATGAGTATGACATAAAGTTTCAGTGGCTTAACATTTTCGCATTTTGCTGTTGAAGTTGGCCTTTGTATCATGCATCGAAGTAAGTGTTCTGCTCCATTTAAAAATGAACAAGTAGAGAAGAAACACATGTTCCAAAATTGATAGACTAGTCAGCTAGCACTGAATTGGTAGTGGTATGGATGGCAACACTGTTGTTTGACGGAGAGAAAACTTCTTCAGGAACATCCAAACGCCAAACTTCCGAGGCGGAGAAAGACAAACGCCCCAGGCGACGAGGCGAGCGGTCAGCAACACACACAGAAAGAAAGGTTCTATACGTAAAACCTGAAAGGTTTCTTTGGCTCATGGCTTTGGCGGGACTCTATTAGGTTCCAGATAGAAACCCTTTAAAACGGTTCTAGATCGAACATTTACTCATTACCCTTGCGACCAACCCTTTTTGTCAAAAGCGTTCTTGGTAGAGCCCGTACCCCTCGTGAAAAAATCTACATTTGAAGAACCATGTTGTGTGATAACCCTTCAAGAACCCTTTCTCTGATGCTAAAGGTGCTCTAGAAATGGAGGTAAAACGACTGTTTTTCTTTAGTAAAATTAAGACTATACTGAGATGTTTTGGGGAAATTACTGTTATGTAATGTATAAGCCGAAAGATGGATTTTTTTTGTGCGAACGTATATTGGCAAAATGACATCCATTTAATGGCCCCCTCCCCCCAACCTGAAAAGGTCATGGTTAGATTGACAAGAAGAAACGCAGAGCTCACAAAACTGACTATTATTATTCAATTAGCACAAGAACTGAGGGACGGTTCCGGTTTACAAGGAGAAAGCTTCAAATAAGCTTAATTCTTTTTCAGTTTTCAAGAGTTCCGATTCAACATGTACTCTGCAATGGAATATGTTCGGTCTCTCTAAAATATTCGAGAGAGCCATCTGCCTTCGCAGACTAACAACAGTCTCACTATGACTTCACAATCTAATCTCAAGACGAGTAGTAGGAAGAATCTTATGACTCGTCTCGCTTGTGATATTGTCTCACTGGTTTAACTCCGCGACTTGGGGCATCTGGTCGCGCAACCTGTCCCTCTTCTCTGCGACATTTGGTCCGCGTCCTCTCCCGGGTGTCGAAAAACTGATCACTGAAAGAGAAAATGTTGGGAAGATCAAGTCAGTCCAATCACTTATTAGTCTTTCTGCGTACGGACTCGAGAACAACCTACATAAAATAAAATGACACGAAGGACATATTAAAGCTCACAAAAGGGCAGTCTACTCAGACAGACACCCCCGACAGATACTCGGTCCCAACAACAAATCCAGATGTATTCCTCCTAAGATTTTTGATACCCATTTATCTCGACATTATAACAATTTTGGAAGATGACATGCACAAGCCAAAATATCTGTAGGATCCATAAAGAACCGTAATTTCCATAGACCAAAGGACAGTGCATGTCTACTCCCGGAATTAAGTCATATTTGAGACATGCAATATTTCGAGAACGGGAACCGAACTGGATAAAAGAAACGAAATACGGACTTCAGACTAATTGTAGTGCATTTTATAATTTGGATAAATTTGGATAATTTAGACAACTTGCCTACATGGCAATGAGTGATCTCTGTTCTGACAGCAATAGTCTCAAAATTCTTACTCTCAAAGCCCCGATTTTGAACATATAACCTGAACGAGGCACTATGGGCAATAACGGGAGTTTGACAATGACAGTATCATCATGATTTGATCACCTGGATCTTGGGTCACCTCGAAATCGTATGAGTGTTGTAGGAGCAGACATCCTCCTCCCAACGAATGGAAGCGGCGTCGCTTAGCTGGATACGTCAGCTGCGACGGCCGCTTCCGCTTTTGTATCTTAGGCAGGCTCTTCCTACAATAATAATAAAATACAAATAAAAAGCTGACCAATCTGTTTCATATATTTTCAGGAAGCCTCTCCCAAATACGCATTATTTCGGCTTGATGTTAACGGTATTTTAGTTGAGTATTGTCATTACCGTATATATCTTACTTGCGAGTTGCTCTGATTCTTTATCAAACTCGAATTTGACCAGCTGTGCGTCCATTTACTTGGCTGACAGCGAATTTTACCCCAAGGTAGCGCAATTTGTGTAGGCGAAACATCCACCAGCAAGCGATGACACACAAATCGGCCTACACCAGACGGTTGGTCATTAAATTGGCCACTTAATAAGATAGGTTACAAGGGTACTCACTTGTTTTGGCCCGGTATATCTTCCTTGGTCTTTGATGGATGGATGGATGGATGTACTTGGGCACTCCATCGCACCGTGATGGGCACAGGTCGTGCGAACACGCCGTGCAACCCGTTTCCCCCAACCCGTCCTACGATACAGCAGCGATTTCGCCGCTGTTCGCCGCCATTTTGTTCTCCGAGATGGAAGAATCACCACCCGTGGATGGAACATCCACCCGTAGCTGGAATATACCACACCGAGGTGGTCAATTGATTCTCCACCCTGAGAGTAGCAAAAGTCATTACAATTTGCGCAGCGAGCTCGATTAACATCATCTTTCTGGAGTTGAAAAATCATCTTGTCCCATTGAACAATATATGTAATATTTGTATGTTAGTTCATAAGCTATTCCTACGAAGTAGGCTACAGATCGCAAATTGTCCGGTAATGAGTGAGTCAGTCAGTCAGTCAGTCAGTCCATCCGAATCCTTTCGTCGGCAAAATAAGGAGAACCGTTGACATTAGAACCTTGATTTTTGGCATGAACGTGCATTAGGGCATTGTTACCAGGAAGTTCTGATCTGAAATAATTCTGATTAAAATTAGATTTATAATTAACACTTCAGTATATTGTTCTAGATACATACCATCCATGTGGCCTTTAACAGTATCATGTTCCTTTTATGACCAGTATCATGTTCCTCCTTATCAGTGGATTAAAAGTCATTAAGGCTTGTCCTTGGAACAAACACAGAGAGAGGCTCTATCCGAGCCTCGTGGTTTTTAACAGTGATTTATATCCAAGCCCACTGAGATAAGGCTGGTTTCTAGTCATGCTGCTTGTCACATCAAATTACAGTGGTCGGTGTCCTGTATAGCAGATACTATAGTATATTATTGCATGCCTATCAACTACCCTGGAACATTTCCTAGCTTAGACATTAAACAGCCCGCTAAACTTGCCATCAAATGTGATAAGGCTGGGAGTACAAGAATGTGCGGTGTATTTTCTGTGGACTGTGTAGGCTGTACAGTCTAAATGAAGACAGCCTAGCAGAATTAGTTAAAGCTAGGTGGTTTAACGTTTATCAATGAAGAAAATCACCGATCAATCGCCATAGAATATAATGTGAAACAAGAAAACCGGAATAGTACATTCATCAGATTGCCGATGCCCAAAATGTGTTGTCTCATATATCTAGATAACAACGTGATGTAGAGACGCTATTTATTCGTCTTTGTACCGGTTATGCTCAGGAGAATGACATAGAATCATTATTATCTTGTGCATAGAAGGTGTTGGTCTTGAGTTGAATTACCGTAAACTACATAAATGCTACCTTTCTACTATAGTACTATATATAAAAATTTGTTGTATTGTTGGGAAAATAATGTGATTCAAAAAGTTGTTTTGATCCTGTACAAGGGCACTGAAAACCATTAAAGAGATGTAAATGTATTTTCACACGTAAAGCTTGAAATCTACTGAACCTATATTATTCAATCTGTTTCCTTTAATTAAAAAATTGTAAAATTAAATCGGCGAGTGTTATTTATTTTGGAATGAAGGCGCATTAGGAGACTGTTACCAACAAGTTCTGAGCTGACCTACTTTTGATGAAAATTTCTGGTGATTTTTGATGAAAATCACTGGCGATTCTGACTTGGGCGGTGCCCATCTTAATATAGGCAGGATTTCAACTGGGGGTGGGGATTTCCAAGAGTTCAGTTCGCGTTCGAGTCCTAATGCCTACTGTACTTCGTAGGTCCTGTGACGTTAGTCACACTGCCATGTACATGTAGGCTGAGCATATAGTCCTGGGCATATTAAGCATGTGATTTTTTTCTATTTCCAAACTGACCGGACTAATAGATGATACTTCTCCAAATGGAGGCGATATTGTACTGTTTTCTCTTCAAGAGGGCTGTCAAGCCTGTCGCTTACGCTGAATGGCTAAGCTCGAGCTCGTCCTGCACTGAACCCCTGCGCCATGGAATCTGTATATTTTACACCTCACAGCACCCTGAACTATATATATATATCTTGTATACTGTGACCTCAACTTTCTTTTCTGCATTCGAATGTTCAGTACACACAACACACACATGAGTTTAGCTGTACATGCGATTATAGCTCAAGATGTTACCGCAGCCGAGCAAGTGAATATGGCAAGGCGTTTCAGTATTTAATCGGTTATTCCACATATGTCTAAAAACTGAAATTATATGAAATTCTTTTGTACACATGTACAAAACTGTTCAATATATGGGGGATAACCCATGAAATACTGAAACAGCTTGCCATACAATGTAGTTCTCGCCTGCACGAACACATGTATAGATTGCAGGAGTAACATCATCAGGTGAAACTGGGTCATATACCGGTATGAGACAAACCTTATTCATATGCTGTATAGGTTTAGTGAAAAGGCGAGGGTACGAAGCCTACTATCCAATGTTTGCGGGGTAAATAAATTCATTGTCGAAATTCCCAAACTTCGCATAAAATATGCTTATATATAGATCTAATATATCTAAGGTTCGCACTAGTGAAAAACTAGTGTTTAACTTGGACAAATAAACATTCAACAGTCAGGATTTCTTCACAAATCTGCCTAGTTCATCATTCCAACCAAACGCACGTCTGTAAACTGGATTTTGTTCAGGTAAATCAAAACGGTGATATCCTATAAATTTACACAAAATCGATCTTTTCCCATGCATAATTGGATATGATGGATTCTCATTTTATAATCCAACAAAAATAAATCGTCTGCCATAGTGCACGTTCTTCAGTTCTTGTGATTAGGATCTTGCATCTTTGCATTACTGATTCGTGTATTCTTTGGACGATAACCTATGGATGAAAATATTTCATGCCTGCTGGAAGGATGTTCCAGCGTGACCGGAGGGGGGGGGGGAGTATTGTTACATGTCGTAACAGTGATTTTCCGATGAAAGTATGGTCTCATATTACTAATTAGATGGAAGATACTGTTGTTGTTGTTGTTGTTGTTTTTGTACCATCCAATGCGGACATATATGCCCATGGTCGCCTATGACTGGTGTCTCTTAGTTCGATATATTCTGGACTTTTATTGAGCAAACACGACCTTTAGAGAGGTAGGTCTCTCTAACTTGTATAATGCTCCCCTCCCCCGGGCTAGTCCAATATCATGTGACTGGAATAAGTTAGCCCATATGTTGATGTTTACTGGTCCTTAAAGCCCATTAAACATCCCAATATTAAAAGTCACCCATTATATTGGACTACCCCCATGTATAGGCCAGATAGGTTTATTGTTTTCTCTTGATAAAGATTTTGAGATTTACATCCTGCTTTGACTCCAGAATACTTCAACGGAGTGAACGATCGCTATAACTGGACTCACTGGGTAAACCTATGACATATATGAATTATTGCCGACTGTTGATATCGCACCTTCATCGTGCACTTTTATATCACGAGTATTGAAATGAACAAATGAAGGTTATAATTACCTGCCAGTATTACCCATGCCCATCCTCTATCTATAGGTAACGACGTCTCCGCCATTGTACTTGGTCGCCGGTTAAAATACTAGATACTGGAATCTTGCCTACCGATGAATTCACAATAGCCTTGTATGCACAGTTCACATGCGTGTCACTTTCGGGTGAATTCTATATTATCCGTCATGAACTTTGTACTTTTAAATTGGAGAGCAAGCATTAATCTGAACTTCTGTTCAACTCTCTCGCACATCTGCAAACACACACACTGTGTCCGACGATTGACAGGTCACCGTCTCTTCTCGACGGTCTGTATCCAGTAGACTCCTTAATATGCTTCTCTCATTTCTTGTTTACCCTTGGTTTAATGTTCAATTTGGAGGATTTCCGTAATAAGCTCTAATAATCTCCGCGCTATAAGTTGCAATGGCCTATCACCTTTTTGCTTTTGTCATACTTGATCCAATACAACATATGCTGAAGTAGGTCAACCTGCTAGTTGATTGTTCAGTTAAGGAAGTAAAACACAAGATAAACATACGGGGGTGACTGGAAGCTTTATTACTTAACTAAACTACACTAACTACAGCCTCGCACAGTTATGACAATTAGCGCGATACAATGAGATATAACGATGCGCGACAGCCTAGGTATAATGAATGATAATACACAATTCATATACGCGACGACATGAGAGTAATTATGATTACGTCATGAAAAAGATAAGCGCTAACATAATAAAATATAAATAATAAAACCACTCGAAACAGGTCATGGATATATATATAGTATATCTATATTCATGTCTTGGGCATGTTACCATGGAGACACTACATAAAGACAAACTCTGACGATGGTCCAATCACTCCCGTATGCTGGAGGGCAGCAGTCTACTCAGGCAGACACCCCCGACAGATACTCGGTCCCAACAACAAATCCAGATGTATTCCTCCTACGATTTTTGTTACCCATTTATCTCGACATTATAACAATTTTGGAAGATGACATGCACAAGTCAGAATCTCTGTAGGATGCATAAAGAACCGTAATTTCCATATACCAAAGGACAGTACATGTATACCCCCAGAATTAAGTTTTATTTGAGACATGCAATATTTCGAGAACAGGGACGGAACTGGATAAGAGAAACGAAATACGGACTTCAGACTAATTGTAGTGCATTTTACGCGTTTTGGATGATTTAGCCAACTTGCATACATACTACAATAATAATAAAATACAAATAAAAAGCTGACCAATCTGTTTCATATATTTTCAGGAAACCCAGTCTCCCAAATACGCATTATTTCGGCTTGATGTTAACGGTATTTTAGTTGAGTGTTGTCATTACCGTATATCTTACTTGCGAGTTGCTCTGATCCTTTATCAAACTCGAATTTGACCAGCTGTGCGTCCATTTACTTGGCTGACAGCGAATTTTACCCCAAGGTAGTGCAATTTGTGTAGGCGAAACATCCACCAGCAAGCGATGACACACAAATCGGCCTACAACAGACGGTTGGTCATTAAATTGGCCACCTAATAAGATAGGTTACAAGGGTACTCACTTGTTTTGGCCCGGTATATCTTCCATGGTCTTTGATACAGCAGCGATTTCGCCGCTGTTCGCCGCCATTATGTTCTCCGAGATGGAAGAATCACCACACGTGGATGGAACATCCACCCGTAGCTGGAATATACCACACCGAGGTGGTCAATTGATTATTCACCCTGAGAGTAGCAAAGGTCATTACAATTTGCGCAGCGAACTCATTGAATAGCATCTTTCTGGAGCTGAAAAATCATCTTGTCCCATTGAACAATATATGTAATAGTTGTATGTTAGTTCATAAGCTGTACATGTAGGCTGAGCATGAAGTCCTGGGTAATTAAGCATGTGAAATTTTTCTATTTCCAAACTGACCGGACTAATAGATGATACTTCTCCAAATGGAGGCGATATTGTACTGTTTTCTCTTCAAGAGGGATTGACAGCCTGTCGCTTACGCTGAATGGCTAAGCTCGATCTCGTCCTGTACTGAATGGCCGTGCGCCATGGAATCTGTATATTTTACACCTCACAGCACCCTGAACTATATATAGATATCTTGTATACTGTGACCTCAACTTTCTTTTTTGCATTCGAATGTTCAGTACACACAACACACACATGAGTTTAGCTGTACATGCGATTATACGTAATAGTTATCGCCTGAGACAGAGGGGTTCATGCTGAATGAACACTCACACCAGTCCGATTTGAATACCGAGGTCGCGAAGCGACCGAGGTATTTAAATCGGACTGGTGTGAGTGTTCATTCTGCATGTACCCCGATGTCGAAGGCGATAAATAACTTACACAATGGCCGTATTGTGTAACACATCATGGTTGTTTCAAGACAAACAACACATTTGCATACGAAACATAACTTCCACAACCCGTTTGACTGGTCCGTAACTCTCACGTTATCGTTACAAAGATTTGTAACAAAAAGATATATGTAATTGATATATATACGTGTCACAATCTACATTACGTGAAACGCATATGAAGCAAAATATGCAGACATACAAATTACATATCCCTATGTTCATACGCTTGATCTCATACTATGCCTATAATTAAGGGAATGTCTGACATAAATTCACGTTTACCGGTACACATTTGACTTGTACCCACACATATACGTACGGCAGAAAATTGATACGTTACGACAAGGCCATTTGGTTTTCCGGTAGAAATTTCCATGTGGTTGTTAAGTATATCAAGCAGGGCCTTATTGATATTGTGACGTGGGGTAAGAAATGGGGATTTAAATTCTCCCCTACCAAGTCTGAAGCAGTAATATTCACCAGGCGTCCACTACCAGTTGTGCTAGAATTAATTTTGAATGGTGTTCGCCTTAAGGTGTCTACTACTTTTAGATTTCTGGGTTTGATTTTTGATAAAACATTAACTTGGGGTCCTCACATTGATTATCTAGTAACTAAATGTGATAAAGTTCTAAATTTGATGAGGTCTGTGTCGTCCACAACATGGGGAGCAGATAAGAAGTGTTTACTTCTATTATATAGGGCAATGATCAGATCTCGTCTAGATTATTGTTGCCAGGTATATGATTCGGTTGCTCAGACGCTCAAAAAGAAATTAGACAAGGCGTTGCGTATCTGTACTGGGGCTATGTCTATACCCATTAAATGTATTGCAGGTTGCTTGTAATGAGTTTCCTCTTTTTATACGCCGTAAATTATGCACTGTGAAATATGCATTGAAATTAAAAACCTCGTACAATAATCCAGCGAGTCGTAATTTGGATGACTCTTGGTATGATAAGTTTTTTATTGACACTGGTGTGCGCCGTGCTGAGCCTTTCAGTATACGGGTAAAGAACTTGTTTAGTCAGTTTTCTGTTCAGGATTTTTCATTACTTAAGTTTTCTCCTTATGTTTTTCCGCCATGGCAGTTTGTTAGTCCTTTGGTTTCTGATCAGTTACACATGAAAATTAAGAAGAGTGACCCTCCAAATCTCATTCAGTTGTGCGCTAAAGAGCACATTTTTTCCAATTGGAATGCATATTTACATGTTTATACGGACGGGTCCAAGTGTCCGGATACAGGGGAAACTGGCTCCACGTTTTGTGTTCCGGAGATAAAGTATAGTCGTTTTGAGCGTCTGAGCGACCATGTATCAGTATTTAAAACTGAACTGGTAGCTATTTTGCTATCTTTACAGTGGATTAGTGATTTTAATCCATTTAGAGTCGTAATTTTTACTGATTCCTTAAGTGCCCTGCATGCATTACGTAATTTCAATCCATCGGAGAGTTGTCCTCTCCTGTATGAAATAATGCATGCAGTTACAACTTTGTCGTATCGAGGTGTCACGGTGGCCTTTGATTGGATGCCGGCTCACTGTAACGTACGAGGCAATGAAATGGCTGATCAGCTGGCCAAAAAAACATTGTCTTTGATCAACATCACTGTACCGGCCCCTCTGAATGTCAATGAAGTTATGGCTCGTTTGAAGCCATACTTCGTTGACATGTGGCAGGAGGAATGGATGTATTCTAACAAAGGCCGTTTTTACCATCATCTTCAGCCTTGTGTTACAACAGGAGCCTGTGTGCCTATGTCTAGTCGTAATGCAGATGTTCTTTTGTTCAAACTATTATCTGGGCATATTGCCGTAAATAGTGTATTGTTTAATATGAAGCTGCATCCAACTGGCCTTTGTGACACCTGTAATGTTATGGATACAGTTGAACATTATCTTTTAAACTGTACACGACATACAAGGCATAGGTATCAGTTATTTGTTGACCTCACTTTATTTGGGGTTTTTAATCATACTTTTGATAATATTCTAAAACCTGAAAAGAATAGGGATAAAATATTCAAAGCAGTGGCCAACTATATATTAAAAACACGTCGTTTCATGTTCAACTAAATTAGACCATTGACATTTTAGTTATGTCATTATAAAGTAATGCACCGTATACAAATGTCCACTTGCTTGCTTGTCTTCGTGATACCATTGGAGGTCACGGGGGTGAGTCGTGTAGGTGGACTGTAATGTATTGTCTGCTAGCTTGGCCCTGGGGTGTCAGTATTGCCTGACCTTAGGGTTGAGGGAGGGGGGGTTGGCTTTATGTCACACTTGGGGTTGAGTTTAGTATGACAGTTTGATATTACTGGTCTCTAAGCTTGCACCTGGGGTGTCAGCATTGCCTGGCCCCGGGGGTTGGTTTGGTGACTAGTGTGCATTTTAATTTATATTTTAATGTTATGTGTTTATATCACATGTACTGGTCATTGGTCTGATTTGTTGAGTTTCTTTGATAGGCATTTAGAAGTCGGCGTATATAACACAAGGCTATTCTATGGATAACAACTTCTTTATTGCTGTGGAGCTGACGTTTCGTTGGAGATACTTCCAACTTTTTCAAAGCTAATGATCTACATTGATTGAAATTGTAGTTTAAGGGCCGCTTCCCAATCGGATTTCGCGGCCCATCAACTCAATGTTTTATTTGACTTTCGCGGTACATTACTTTGTTTATTGAATATCTTTTCCAGCGCTAAGTTAATAAATAAATAAATAAATAAATAGGTAAATAATAAATAACAATGAGAGATTAGTAGGAGATATAAATAGAGGTAAATAAGAATCGCTATATGTACAAGTTCGTAAGTCTCTTTCTGTTTTGTTTTTTTTGGTAAGTTTTTCTGGTAATTGTGAGTTCATTGTAATCGCGTGTATGATTCCTTTGTCTTGGTACCCCTTTGTACACACAAAGCCGTCCAGAAAAAACTGGGAAAACCATGGGCGACTTCAGGATTTTTCTGATCGACTTTTCTAGCGGCGCTCATGGGAACGGGTGGGTTCTTCCAGAAATCTGTGCCTGTAACAATTGCTTGGAGTGTGTATTGGGGCACAGGACGGCAGGTCTACGTCCTATATTGCGTGAAAGTCAAAGGAACATATTCTGTGTTAAGGTGTCTGTTCGGTGTCATCTATGGGGTAGCGTGTCGGTGTGGTCTAGGATGTGGTGTTCTGTTTCTGGACGTTTCTTGTTGTGCGGCGATGTTGGCATTCTTGTGATTGTCATCCGTCTTCTGTTTTTACTCTTGTCCACCATGGTGCTGTTTTATAATATTTGTCGTCATCGGTGTTCTGTTTTAATGCTGGTCTTCCTCGTCTGTGTTCTTCGGTGTTCTGTGCCTGTATTACAAAGAATAGAAGAGTTTGTAGTTTTTAGCTCATCTGGGCCGAAGGCCCGATGGGCTTATGTCATGGCCTGACTGTCCGTCGTCCGTCGTGCGTCGTCCATCGTGCGTCGTCCGTCGTGCGTCGTCCGTAAACATCTTCTTCTCTGAAACCGCTTGGCCGATTAAGCTGAAACTTGGCATGCATGTTCCCCCCAATGAGTACACCAGAATTTGTTCATGCGGTGCCGATACGATTTTAAATATGGCCGCCATGGCGGCCATCTTGAATTTGCCAGTGAAATCTTGTCATCATTATTTTTCGGTAAGTACTTAATGGATCTTTCTCAAATTTGGTAAACCGGTTCCCCTTTGGGTCTAGTTGTACAACATGTGTACTTTAGTTCAATTTGAATATCCAATATGGCGGCCAGGCGGCCATCTTAAAAACGGTTTTATTGGTAAATCTTGGGAAGTACTTCATGAATCTTTTTCAAATTTTGTATCGTGAATGTTTCTATTGGGTCCTGTTGTGCAATTCGCCTGTTTGGTCCGATTAAAAATTTCAATATGGCCACGACTCCGCCATGTTGGATTTTCCCTATTAAAACATTATTATTTTAAATTCTTGGGAACTACTGCATGGAGCTTCTTAGATTTGGTACAAAGGTTACCCTTGGGGATATTTCTGTAATATTTGCTATTTAGTCCGATTCGAGAATTCAAAATGACCACCACGTGACCAGGCGGCCATCTTGAATTTTTTTTATAAATTAAATCTTTGGAACTATTGAATGAATCATTCTCAAAGTTTGTAAAACTGTCCCCCTAACATTGATACACAGGTCCTCCATTGAGTTTAGATGTGTTTTTAGTCTGATTTGAAAATTCAAATCGGGCGGCCATCTTGGAAAAAAACTGTTATTGCTAAATCTTGGGATCGATGGATGTACTGCATGAATCTTTCTCAATTGTGTATAAATGTTTCTCTTGGGTCCTAGTTATACAGGAAAAGTGTGCTAGTTGTGTACAGGAAAATTTCTCCATGAAACTTTGATTGTTAATTGAAAGGAATTCCGAACACCGGTGGTCGAAAAAAAAATCGAATTTTCGAATGGGAATATGGAGATGGCCCCTTAGTGCAATGGCACTGTTCCGTACAGAACTTGTGGGTGACAGGAGAACAAATAGTTAGTAAACATCTACCTTGCGAAGGCAAGAATAGAATAGAATATTAAAATGATTGAGGGCGAATATTAACACTGAAATTGTAATTTAGGTTAATAAACAGCTTCTCTGCGTATGTGTTGGACAGGCTGCAATGAAAATTGTAGTCGGTCCCTTAACCGATCACGCATTATCGGCTTGCCGATTGGCTATACATGTATTTCGAGTTATCTCCCATCTGATTGGCCGGACAAATTCATTATCATATTTTCCCACAGGTAGGTAGGTTTTCGAAGTCGAACTTTTCATATTTTGTTCGGAATTCGGTCGTATTTCATGATTTTGAACCAATTTACCATGTCCGCAGTGGTTTCAATAGAAGCCGTCGCCCGTCGCAGGCGACGGCATCTCGCACATTTGCGACACTTATTCGAATATTGTCGGTCATTTGTTTGTGTGTCAAATCTAACTATTCTCCGCCATGTCGGATGTCCCCCACGTGGTTCTCTTGTTACCGAAATAGAGGAATATGAAACGTCAAGCTAGTCTGCAGTTTTTTAGGTAATCCCGAAAAAGAAGAACGAAACAGATAATTATCAATTCACAGATTCGTCTAGCATGAATAAATCTTTTTCAAGGCCACTCTGAAATCATTTTCTGGTCGGCATTGATGAAGTCCCAATTCGCTCGAAATTTGACAACAACAACAACGACACATGTTCGTCATGTAAATGTGAAAGTGGATCATACATCGGTTAATATTGCCAAATGACCAAAACTCATTGTTCCGTCTGGTTTTCCTGCGTATTTTGTCGCCACCGACGCAATAAACGCATTTTGTGCACAAAGTATAAACCGGTTGGGGTAAAGACTAGCTAAATAATATAGCCCTCAAGAGTATGAGGGCTATAGGTCGGCCCCAGTCACCTCCAGCGAGGGTTTTAGATAATTTTATTACGAATCACCCACCTCTGAAACTGCCGTACATCTAATCTCTATCCCCTCCTGCCCACTATTTTAAAATCTTGTGAAATAGTGACGCATATATCGCCGTCTGAATTTTCCAGTCGTGAACTTCGACTCTCTGCGCCGCCATGTTGGTGACGTCACTGTATATGGTTAACATGGCGCATTTAAAGTGGAATTCGACTGGAAAATTCAGACGGCGATATATTCGTTACTATTTCACAATAGTGCTCAAGATTTTAAAATAGTGGGCAGGAGGGGATAGAGATTAGATGTACAGCAGTTTCAGAGGTGGGTGATTCGTAATAAAATTATCTAAAACCCTCGCTGGAGGTGACTGGGGCCGACCTATAGCCCTCATACTCTTGAGGGCTATATATTATTTAGCTAGGTAAAGACCCATCTGGGATATTATAGTTCAACTCACAAAAAAATAAATTGAAATTATACAAATAGATACTTATTTTATAATTTCAACAAGAAATTTTATTTGTCTTTGAATCTTTATTAAATAATCCTCCATAGTACCATTAATAATGACATGATAATTATATTGAGTTGCCATGAGTAGACATAATTGACATAATATGCAAGAAATCCAAAAGTTGGCCAAGTACTTGTTGGAGATACTGGGAATACTTTTGGACAATTATACGGGTACTATTGTATTATAGGATACTTTTACTTTTATACAATTGTAGTGGGTTCTCTTCTAAATTTCTCCTGAAAAGCTCTCAGACATGTCAGAGAGCATCATTTCTGTCGTTGATTTTCTCAGATTTTCTGACCGCGAGGAGGGTGGCAGTTGTCTCTTTACAAATTTCTTGTCCAATCAATAACTCGAGAACTATTGAACCCATTGACTTTCAAACTTGGAGATTGTTTTGACATTGGTGAGAGGACAGTTGAAATTGGTTTTCAGTTACCTGCGTAATTGAAGATGGCTGCCGTTAACCATGACAGTTTCTGAAATTTCCAAAATCATACCCCTATTCCAGTCTTTCGTTTCTGTAAATCAGAGGAGTGCTATAAATCACACTCCTAAAATGAGTGAGGCGAGTGATCGCACTCCTGAAATTACTATCCTAGCACTTCAGGCCGGGGTCCAGGGGCCGCGGAAGCTCAGAGGTCCTAGATTGCTGGAGATGCATTCTGAGCCATTTCCAGCAAATAAATCTGCAAATTCTCCCTTACATTTTTGTTCTCATTTAATGGGTTTTTTTTAATTCATGGATATCCCAATTGCAATTATCTGAAGTTATATACAGGAGACATGTGCCCCCTTGTCTACACTGTCTGTCCAGTCATGCTTTGTGCTATTATGACAAATAAATTCCACAGCAGCAAAACTTTACAGAGCTCCGCGATATCATTATGTTAATTTGATACACCATTTTCCAGACGGAACCTCGGATATGAAGTGATTTTCTTCAGAAATTCTTTATGGACGACAACTTGCTTTGGAATACCAAGTCTGATAATAAGATCAAATCAAAACTTGTGCAAAATGAATACCTAAAAACTTTCGATCGTGACGTTTCAAACAGTGTATTAAAAGTTCATTGCAACGCACGCAAATCAAAACATGGCGCCTGCTAACACCGACGGAATAATCTTTCTGGTTCAGCTATGATTTCGTCGCTAGGTTTTATCAAACAGACTGATAATTCATGAATATATATTAGGGCTTTCGAAAACAATATATCTGAATAGTCGTTGGCGACATATTCAACATCTGCTTCAAACATCACATCAAAGGGACGATCGGACTCTCCGACTTCGCTGCTAGAATTACGATTTTGTATTTCCCCAAATAGCCAAGGAATGTACCGCCGAACACAGAAGAGTTCCTATTTTCGTTTCGTGAATGCGTGATGAATTATCGACTTATATTTTCAAAAAAATACGCATTGGGTTTTGGGAAGCAGGACTTCTCTAGGTGCGCGATCAATCGCGCGCCTTGAAATGAAATTAGGCGAGCGATGGTGCGCGCGAGCGATCGCGCGCCTCAAAAACGAATGACTGTATTCAATGATATGGAATATTATTGACCCAAAAAATTTACCATAGAGGTCCACGTCCCCTGCAGCAGCAGCACCATCCACCATAATTGATGCTGCTGGCAAGATGTTGATTCTGTTTCACCTAGATATATATTTGCCAATCTAAGTACTTTTAGAACATATAATCAACCATGTATAACTCACAGTGTTTATTTTTTGTCGAGGAACAAAATAAAAATTTCTTCTATAGTTCCAAGTGTTTGACCTGTGTATTTTGGTCCTATATTCACCGTCCACGGACACGTCCAGCCACATCTTTCGGTCAGTTTTTCAAAGTGATGGCAGCCAGGTGTCCATCTTGAACTTCAACATTGATATTTGAAGTGGTGGGAGGACTTGGAAATGATAGCCGTCCGTCTTTCCGTCCGTTCGTCCCACATCTTGTGAACGCGATATCTTGAGAACAATTCAACCAATCGACTTCAAACTTGAGAAGGTGCTTCACATCAGTTAGACGGCCATTGGTATTGATTTTCACTGAGGTACGAATCCAAGATGGCCGCCATCGACCATATTGGATTCTGTCCGTCCCACATCTTGTGAACGCGATATCTCAAGAACAATTCGACCAATCGACTTCAAACTTGAGAAGGTGCTTCACATCAGTTGGACGGCCATTGGTATTGATTTTCACTGAGGTACGTAATCCAAGATGGCCGCCATCGACCATATTGGATTCTGTCCGTCCCACATCTTGTGAACACGATATCTCAAGAACAATTCGACCAATCGACTTCAGATTTGAGAAGGTGCTTCACATCAGTTAGACGGCCATTGGTATTGATTTTCACTGAGGTACGTAATCCAAGATGGCCGCCATCGACCATATTGGATTCTGTTCGTGCCACATCTTGTGAACGCGATATCTTGCGAACAATTCGACCAATCGACTTCAGACTTGAGAAGGTGCTTCACATCAGTTAGACGGCCATTGGTATTGATTTTCACTGAGGTACGTAATCCAAGATGGCTGCCATTGACCATATTGGATTCCATCCATCTTGGATCTTGTGAACGTGATATCTCGAGAACAATTTGACCAATCGACTTCAAACTCGAGAGGGTGCTTCACATCAGTTAGACAGCCATTGGTATTGATTTTCATTGAGGTAGTATGTAATCCAAGATGGCTGCCATTGACCATCTTTGATTTCACTCACCCATATTGTACCCGTCTGTGTTGTGAACGCGATATCTTGATCTATTCCACCCATCGATTTATAAACCTCGCCATCCACAAATCCATATACAACTACAGAGTTACATTCCAGTGTTACACTACCCATTATTGCTTCCCAAACCTCCTCAAATTGTCTCAACAATTCCAGATAAATGTCTCTTTCCACATACACATATCCACTTTCCAAGTTATATTTAAGGAGATAATGGAAGCGTATATGCTGCATGCTCTCAAACAGGCTACTTGGCGGAGGACCTGCTAGCTACTCAGCTTGTACTGTTTCTTTCACAATTTGGCACGACTTCCGTTTCAAGAAAACATTTATGAAAGATAAACACACACACAAAAAATTGTAATAATAATTATTAATAAACTAACCCTCTATAAAGTGTATTAGGTCCCGACGACTTCCTCTGTCTTTTTCATCAGACAAAGTAAGTTGGTTACTTACTGATTATACCTGATCAGACTATTGTGGATTTGAACCATTCCATTTTTACAGTTGCATAATGCCAAGGAAGAAGAACTGGAGGAAGTCGCAGGCGAAGCTGAAGCCACAACTCAAGGAGACAACCTTGTTAAAAAACAATCGAGAGAGTGCAAGCACATGCAGAGTTGCATGTGCGAGCCAGTCAGTGCTCTCCCAAGGAAGTGCAAGCACAATGGACGTTCCTTGTGCGAGCCAGTCAGTGCTTCCTGTAACCATGACTGCTAAAGAAATCACCTCAAACACATTCTCAGATACTTGCTCAGATATTCACCAAGAAACCTCAGTCACTAACCACAATCAGATTTCACATTCTCAACTATGCCAGACTGATCATCAAAATGAGATAGAATTAAGGCAGATGAATTTGTCTGACTTTGTCGAAACTCGGCACTATACAGCTCCTGTCCATACATTACTTGGTAATTTTAATCAAGGTAGTGTTGATTTTCCTGCGGAGTCTCGAGGCCGACAGTGCGCATGCAATTCTCTGGTTAGTTTATGTTCCCTGAATACGAAACATATTCATACTGAAACAGACTTGGACAACATTTTGTATGAAGGTGACAACCTGTATCGTGAAACACTAGCAGTTTTGTCAAGCAGTGGGCAATTACAGTCCGAATATTTAACCATGGATGAACTACCAGAGAGATTTGAAGCTTTTGGTACCAAGTTTCAGGTGACAAAGTTATCCTGTATCACTGGTCAGATCAGTATGCAGAACACAAATGTTTTCATTTCTTTAAGTACAGCATTGACCAGATCATTTAACCAGACAAACAGTGTTTTACTCACGATAGATTCATTTGCAATGTCAGTTTTCAATGACAATGAAAACTATATCTTCTTTGACTCTCACTGCCATGGAACTGATGGACTTGTACATGCTGATGGATCATCTGTTATGATTACATTTACCTGCTTCGATGATCTCTATACCTACTTGCTGAAATACTCATCAAGTCTTGGCTTTCAAAATCACACCATGTTTGACATGCAGCCAGTTATAATTCAGATTGCAAATGACAATTTGGTGCAAACTGATGCTCTGATGAACAAATACTTCACATTTCAATATCAGCAGACCTGTGCTAAAAGAACAAACAGGAAACACTACATGAGAGAATATCAAAGAAACAGAAGAATCAATCCATATGTTAAGGAAAAAGAGAAGTTATGCACTAAGAAGTCCAAGCAAGCTGCTAGATCGGATCCACATTTTAAAGAGATGGAGAAAACGTATAAAGCCAAAGTGAGAGAAAACCCGGTCACTCGAGAAAAAGAGAAGTTATGGACTAAGAAGTCCATGCAGGCTGCTAGATCTGATCCACATTTTAAAGAGATGGAGAAAACGTATAAAGCCAAAGTGAGAGAAAACCCGGTCACTCGAGAAAAAGAAAAGTTATGCACTAAGAAGTCCAAGCAGGCTGCTAGATCTGATCCACATTTTAAAGAGATGGAGAAAACGTATAAAGCCACAGTGAGAGAAAACCCGGTCACTCGAGAAAAAGAAAAGTTATGCACTAAGAAATCCATGCAGGCTGCTAGATCTGATCCACATTTTAAAGAGATGGAGAAAACGTATAAAGCCAAAGTGAGAGAAAACCGAGTCACTCGAGAAAAAGAAAAGTTATGCACTAAGAAGTCCAAGCAGGCTGCTAGATCTGATCCACATTTTAAAGAGATGGAGAAAACGTATAAAGCCAAAGTGAGAGAAAACCCGGTCACTCGAGAAAAAGAAAAGTTATGCACTAAGAAATCCATGCAGGCTGCTAGATCTGATTCACATTTTAAAGCGAAGGAAAAAATGTACAAGGCCAAAGTGAGACAAAATGTTTATGTTCAATTAAAGGACACCCTCAGTAGTCTAAAATCAAAACGAACAAAGCGTAAACAACCATTGGTACAGGAACAAGAAAGAGTAGCAAAGCGACAGAAAAGACTTGAAGAACGTTTTCATAAAGAAGAAAGAGTACGTGATTTCAAGCGAAAAGGTGAAAAACGGAAACATGATGATTATAGAAGTACAGAGCAGCAAAATGCCAAACAAGGGAAATTACTTCAGGGTATTGGTGTGTGCATAGACAAATTTCATGACAAAGTTGCATTGGGACCTAGCTTTGTTTGCACATCGTGTCATCAAATGCTTTTCAGGGAGTCTGTTGTACTTGCAGAAAAACAAATAAACTCAAAAAGGTATTTTACAGGTATGAAGTCCTTTGACAACAAAGAATATTTGTGTAACACATGCTCAACACACTTGAAGAACAACAAAATTCCACCATTATCTCTAGCAAATGGTATGAAATTCCCAGAAAAACCAGAAGAACTAAATTTACACCAGTTGGAAGAACGTTTGATAGCATTGAGAATACCTTTTATGCAAATTAGAGAATTGCCTCGTGGTGGTCAAACTTCTATAAGAGGAAATGTGGTCAATGTGCCAACAGATGTATCTAGTACAGTTTCATCTTTACCCCTAATGGTGAATGAATCGTCAACCATTTCATTGAAGTTGAAACGAAAGATTTCTTACAATTCATCAGCATTTCGAGAGAATGTCCGTCCAAAGAAAGTTCTAAAAGGTTTAAAATGGCTTATGGAAAATAGTGAACTATATCAGAACTCGGGTATAACAATTGATGAAGCCTGGGAACAGACGCTGTCAAGTACTTCATAACCGGAGGACAGAGAGTTTCTGGAACATGTACCATTACAAGAAAATGAAGATCAACCAAACTCAGAAAGGCAAGAAACTATTGATGACGACAATGATTCTGATCACTTCAGTGAAATTGATGAACAGGAAAAAACATCTGGAAACAGTGACACAATGTTAGATGATCGCTCACATCTTGACACGGTCTATTCAGTTGCACCTGGAGAAGGTCAGTATCCATTGAGCATTTTCCTTGATCAAGATGCGGAAAGCCTTGCTTTTCCCACAATATATTGTGGCAGGAAGCAGACTGATAATTCTCTAAGGAAAGTACCTATTCACTATAGTGATCAAATAAAGTGGGAACTGAGAAATATAGACAGACGAGTGTCCATGTGTGTACCCAATCTCTTCTTCAAGGTCAAAAAGTCCCAAATGAAACAAGTGAAAGACAAGGTAACATTAGCATTACGACGATGTAAAACAAAGTCACAAAACATAACAGCAGAACAAATGCTGGACCCTGAGCATGTCAAAAACCTAGTACACCTTGATGATGGTTTCTACATTTTTAGAACATTGAGAAACTCGCCACCTTACCTTGAAAAGAGAAAGAAAGATGTCTTTGCAATGATCCGGCAACTTGGTTTACCTACATGGTTTACTTCTTTCTCAGCAGCAGACACTAAATGGGTGGATTTGTTGAGACTACTTGGAACATACATAGATGAAACCCAGTACTCTGATGAAGACATTGACAATCTTTCATGGAATGACCGATCTAGACTCTTGAAAAGTGATCCAGTCACATGCACAAGATTCTTTGATTACCGACTTCACCTGTTCATAAATAGTGTATTGAAAAGTCACCACGATCCTATTGGCACAATTACAGACTCATTCTACAGAATCGAATTCCAACAACGTGGATCTCCTCACGCTCACATGTTAGTCTGGATTAAAGATGCCCCTAAGTATGGTGAAAGTACCAAAGAAGAAATTGCAGACTTCATTGATAAGTATGTAGAATGTACGCAAGTCAATGATGATGATGAACTCTCCGAGCTACTAAATGTCCAGACGCATAAGCATTCAAAAACTTGCCGGAAACAAGGAAAAGCAGTGTGTCGTTTTGGGTTTCCACTTCCTCCAATGAGAGAAACCATGATTCTAGAACCATTGGAAGACTGCACTGAGGAAGAAAAGAAGCAGTATGCTGACAAATACGCATTACTTCATGAAAAGCTGGATTCATTCAAAGATGCAATAAGTATGACTCATACATATGAAGAGTTCCTTACTGATATTGCTGAAATGACTCACGAGGAATATTTGAGTGTTATTCGAAGTTCTCTAAAGAGCCCAAAAGTTTTCTTGAAAAGATCTCTCTCTGAAATTAGACTAAACTCTTACAACAGAACTGTGATGAAAGCATGGAAAGCAAATCTTGATATACAGTATATCCTCGATCCATACGCATGTGCCATGTATATTGTGTCCTATCTGAACAAGTCAGAAAGGGGAATGAGCAGCTTACTGGAAAATGCATGCAAGGAAGCTCGCGATGGTAACTTTGACCTGAAGAGACAAGTCCGTCATATTGGTAATAAGTTTCTCAACAGTGTCGAAATCAGTGCTCAGGAAGCAGCATACCTTCTGCTCCAGTTACCACTAACCAAAAGTTCTCGTGAAGTCCTGTTTATCAATACATCCGAGCCAGACGACCGAACATTCTTGCTGAAGTCAAAACAACAGCTTGAGCAGTTACAACCTCATTCTACAAATGTCGAGTCAGAAAACCTAACCAGCAGATATGCTAAACGGCCAAAGCAGCTTGAATCATGGTGTCTGGCTGACTATGCATCAAAGTTAAATTTCACTTTCCCTCGCTCTGATCATCAAATGACAAACAAAACCGAGGAGAATGAGATTGAACAAAACTTAAATTCTGATACAGAAACTGAACAAGATGAACAGATACATGAAAATGGTCAGCACGAACAGAATGATACAATAAACATTAGATTTAGCAATGGAGGCAAAATAACCTCAAGGAAAACTTCCAGAGTTCTAAGATTTGTTAATTACAACAAGAATGTAGATTACGAAAATTATTGCAGAGAGAGACTAATGCTATACGTGCCATGGAGATGTGAAGAGAAGGATCTTAAAGGACAGTTTGATACATATTCTGACAGTTTCAGACATAACAAGCAGGTCATACAAGTGAAATTGTCTACATATGAAAGCAAAGCAGGAGTCCTGGAAGAGGCAGAGAAACACTTGCGTGATGACTTGAACTTCGATGAAGTTGCTCCAAATACCGAACATCAAGAAGCTATTGATGCAGAAAAAGGATCAAGAGAAAGTGAACAGTTCGCATTTTTTAACCCTGAACGAGATCAACAACATCGAAACTATGATATAGGGCCAGACATTGGTGTGTCTGGAACACAGAACATGACAGAAACAACAGTTGCAAACTTGATGCCACAAGAAGAGTACAGAAAAACTATGCAATCACTAAATGTTAAGCAAATGGAACTTATAACACATGTATTGCACTGGATGAGACACAAACAAGATCCATTCTACATATTTCTCTCGGGTGGTGCTGGCGTCGGAAAATCCGTTGTTATTAGAGCACTTCACCAAACACTTTACAAAGAACTGAACACTGCTGCTGGAGAAAATCCAGATGACATTAGAGTATTGCTGTTAGCTCCCACTGGTAAAGCTGCATACAATATAAAGGGAAATACTATTCATTCTGCACTTGGTGTCCCTGCTTCGCAGAAACTCGAGTACAAACCTCTCTCTGCTGACCACCTGAATACCCTCAGAACCAGATACAGCAAACTCTCTGTTCTGATTGTAGATGAAGTATCGATGTGTGGCAAAAGAATGCTAACAATTATTGATCAGAGACTGAGGCAAATTAAAGGCATTAACACTGTATTTGGTGGTGTTCACGTTCTGTTGGTAGGAGATCTTTTCCAACTGAGGCCAGTTCTTGATGGCTGGATATTTCACGACTTGCACAATAATTATGGTCCATTAGCAACAAACCTCTGGCGTGAGCTTTTCACCCTACATGAACTTACAGAAATCATGAGACAGAAAGATGATGTTGAATTTGCTGAATTGCTCAACAGACTGAGAGAAGGCAAGAAATTGCCACCTGTTAACCCAACAAAGGATGATTTGGAAGAATTTAAACTGTATGAGAGGGAGTTCCATGAACGATTTGACAAGGATATTGAATTGCTGAAGAGATGTTGTCTGAACAGTCGGCATCCAACAAATACATCGTCTGACCCTCATCTGTTTCCAACAAATGCACTTGTTAATGAACACAACAAAAGAGTATTTGAAGAGGCACCTGGAGAAAAATGTAAAATTCACTCACTTGATTCAATAGTAGGAGATTTCACACCAGCTGTCAAAGAGAGGCTGAAGCAAAGTGCAGCTAAAAATGATAGTTCCAAAACAGCTGGTCTATGTGACACGCTTCCTGTTGCCTGTGGCATGAGATATGAGCTGTGTTCCAATTTGGATGTTCTTGATGGTATGACAAATGGAGCCGCTGGTGTACTAAAGCATTTTGAGTGCAAAATGGAGCAGACTAGTAGACCGAGCATTTTATGGGTCGAGTTTGATCATCCAAATATTGGGAAAAATAGAAGGAAGAAATATCAGCGATACTATCATTCTGCAATCTCTGAGACGTGGATTCCTATTTTTGACATCTCGAGGTCGTTTCCACTACACCTGAAAACCAAGAATGCATCTGTGATTCGTGTACAGTTCCCCTTACGTCCTGCGGCTGCCAAGACAATTCACAAGTCACAAGGCGATACAATGGATTCTGTTGTCATACATATGGGAAATTCAAAACGCTCATTCAATCATATGCATTATGTAGCTCTGAGCAGGGTTAGAAATATTTCAGGTCTAAAGATCACCGAATTGAATCCCTCTGCTATTTCAGTGTCAACTGATGTCAAGGTAGAAATGAAGTCCTTGCGAGAAGAAAGAACATTGAAATTATGCTTTCAACCATTATATACCTTACAACAGAGTTTTGTTGTTGCATTTCAAAATGCTCGGTCTTTCCATCTACACTACAATGATGTAAAATCTGATCCCAACTTGATGGCTGCTGATATCTTGGCTATAGCAGAATCTCGTCTAACATCACAGGACACTGAAGCTGATATCATTCTTCCAAACTTCAAGCCCATCAGATGTGATGCTCTTCAGACTTCACAGCAAAGGCCACATCATGGACTTGTGACCTACATTAAACAGCATCATACAGTTGACAATGTTGATCTCCACTCAAGCCAAAGTTTTGAATTTATTTCAATTTCTCTTTCATATCCTACAGAAATGCAAATTGTTATGCTCTATAGATCGCCATCATCTTCAATGAGCCAGTTCTATGATGATGTTCAAACAAAGCTTGTGCCAGTAGTCAAGTGTGATATTCCACTGATACTGATAGGAGACTTTAACATTGATGCATTATTGGGAAACTGCAGCTTTGAAAATTTTATGCGTAACCACTTCAACTGTGTGCAGCTTATCAAGGAACCAACCACAATTTATAATTCAGCCTTAGATCTTATTTTCACAAACTGTTCAGTTTCCACATCGGGTACAATTTCAAGCAGTTGGTCTGATCACAGCACTGTGTTTCTTTCTTTGAAAACATGAAGTGACAATTAGAAGCAACTCTGTACTGGAGTTTGCAGGCATGACCTATCAATAACCACCACAATGCTTACTGCTAAGTTCTAGCAATTGATACATTAATTTGCCGTAAATGTTTTCACAGACTGCATATGCAACTTCCCATAAATTATACTTGCATGGACTTACAATGTATCATGACTATTTTGTCCTGAAAACATCCACTGATGATTGAAAGAAATACTGCTCGATTCGCCAGGGGTGGGCCACCAGTTATAACCACCCCACCACCTCAACACTAGTGGAGGGCCAGCAGTTTAACCACCCCAACAATATGTTGACAGCCCTTATAATATAGTCACTATTTTATACAGTCAGCACCAGAACTAGCTACTGGTTGTGCTCCGACAATTTGCAGAGCTGCTCTGTAACAGATGCAGAGCAGCTCCGGACTCTAGTAGTAGTAGCACAACCGGTCAGTGTTCAACAGCTGCTCTCTAGCTAATGCAGAACAACCAGTCTCAGGGGTAGAAATTTCTCCAGTGACAGGTAGGCAATATTTTTTTTGGTGTTCAAAATATATCTTTGTCAAAATTGCTGCTAATTAGTGCATGAAAACAGTGTCATTAATTTATTGGTAGCTTGCAACATTAAGCTTGTGCATATTTCAACCCCTGAGTCTTTTTCCACTGGCGCTCCAGCTCTAGAGCATCCCTCTTCCATGTTATATCATGTTATATGATGTAACCAGTCATGAAAAATGATTTGTTTCTAAACTGATAAACATCCGTTAGCAGCATTATAGAAATATTTTCTAATTTCTTTGTATTACTGATGTACATGTATACTTATGCTTTAGTCATTTGTGATAAAGCTGCTAATATATATTAAATAGAAAAAAATGGTGGTACTTCGAAAATTCTAACCTGAGTCACGTATGAATAACTGCAACATTACAGCTGTATGTTAAACTACTACATATGCATTGATCATAAACATTTGAGACTAGAATTTTGATCAGTTATATTGTGGTTCTTTTTACCTTCTAGTATGACTTACACATTTGTGCATAATATGCCAATTTGGGATTTTGTTTTATGTAGTACCAATGCACCTTGAACTTTAATAAGTGTTTGATTGCTGAACTCTTCATTGTCATTCATGTACATCTGTCTTCGAAACAACATATAAACTACACCGATTATGCCAATTAATGATGAGGACGGCAAATTCAATATACAATGGCGGGTGGTTGGGTGGGTTCAGGTTCCTGTTGCTTCAATGCATTTTGCTGAGAAGCAACAGGAACTTGACAATGTGATGTCTAGCACTGTAATATCACTTGTCTTTATTGCACCCTGTAAGCGTCCTGTCTGTGTCTTGTGTGCTGTCCTCAGTATTTTGCTGGGTGGATGGAGGGTGTCTGGCTCCATGCTACTTCAAAGATTTCTTCTTTGAAGTAGCAGGAACACAACTGGGCTGGGTGGTGCTTAGTTGGTTCGTCGTGATCTAGCTGAAATATTGTTGAAAGCGACGTTAAATTTTATTCACTCACTCACTCACTCAATATACAATGTTCATGGCAAATCATCTCAAGAAATGGTATTAGTTAGGGTGCTGTTTGTTGCATTCTTTGTGCTTGCATATATAAGTTCTTCTTGAGTATGTATATCTACCAGCACATACATCACATTGAAATGTTTCTTTTGAATTGGTCTTAATAATTGAGTCCTATCATACATCTAAAATACTACACATATTGTGTACCATGAACTGGACCATGATGCATACTGCAGTGATGGGGAGGAAATAATGGACATAACATGACAAAAAGCTGTGTATTCTATCCAATCACATTTAGAATTATCATACAGCATCGTTCATTTATTATTAGTGTTGCATATACTCTGTATTCAATAAAGTTTTGCGTTGACGATTAGATTTGGACAAACTGTAACCTGAGTCACGGTAACCCGAGTCATGCTATCTTCATTAATTATCTCCCTTTTGCCATTATACATGTATATCAACTTCAATATTGCGGATATTTTGCTATGGATGTACTTCGGTTAATCAATGTTTGAGGACTTCTCTCGCATAATGAATTTGAAGAGAAATCTCATTTGAACTATAGTCAGTGATAGTGGTTTGGAGGACTCGTGTCCTTTTTTGTAACCCAACATGATAAAAACAAGCATATTCTATCCAACTACGTTCAGAATTATCATATAACTTCGTTCATATATTACTATGTTGCACATTCTGTTTTGAGAAAAGTTTTGCATCAACATTTAGCCCCGGACAAACTGTAACCGAAGTCTCAGTAACTTCTTTAATTATCTCTGTGACTATTACATATCGGGTTCAATTGTTACACATATATATTTTGCTATGGATGTACTTTGTTTAAGTTTGGTGAATTCTCTCACATAATTAGTTTTATGAAAAATCTCGTTTGAACTATATTGGTTAGAAGGTCATGTTTTTTTCCATAACCTCAATCGCGCTCTTGCTTTTGTACATGAACGTTACAATTTGAACTTAAGACAATCAACTGGTTGTGTATTTGGTTAGGTCTTGCTCTGAAGTAAATAACTGCAGGATGTGGGTTATTACATGTCATTAAAATGAAAATCTGAACAAATTGAATTTGCTCTTGTTGGGGCTCTGAATGTAACCGGAGTCATGCTAGAATTGCCCCTATCAGTTCATCAAGTGTTCATCTTTCATCTAATGTATTTTTCAAGATTTTCGCCAAAATGTGATTTTTTGCCCACATTTTTTTCTAAATAGTACTGCCATTTACTTTATTGTACCCAAATAAAAAAAATAAAAAAATAAAAAAAATGACTTGGGTATAAATGTACATTTAAAATGCAAAGGTTGTCAGTATCCTGATTAAGGACATGCTATTTAATGTTTACATAAGCATGTTCAATGTATATCCAGTTACATTACCATTCAAATTAGACCGCCACACTGCAAACAACGGCTAGTGTTTTAGATGAATTCTTTTTTTCCTGATGTGCAGGTATCTTCTCTTATTTTGTCAAATGTTTTAATATCTTTGGAGACCTGATACTCATTGTATCCATTGCTGTATATTTTAGAATTTGCATTTTGTAAACATGTTAAATACTAGTTTACTTGTCATGTATACTAAACATCATTTACTGGCAAGTTACTAGACAGTATCTTAATTTCATCTTGATCAAGTAATCCACATACTTGAGTAGTCCACTGAGTATATTCAGAAGTTAATACTTTTCTGAAGTACGTGTAAAGCCATTCAGTGTTGTAGAGGGCATTTGTTTCCAGCTTAGTCAAGACTAACCACTGCCTACTGCGATAACACCAAGCTGGAAGTTCACCTGTTATCTAGGTAATGCTCAGAGTGATTGAAACCAGTGGATGAAATTCATGGGATACATTATACCTGTCCGGTGCATCAGATTTGTGAGATACAATACAGGCAGATGTTTGTAAACAATAGTATTCACGTTGCAAACTTTGGAAGTGGAGTTATTGTATACCACACCGCATAACATGACATGCCAGAGGCAGAATGGCATATATTGTGTTTGTGAGTTCAGTTTGCACAGATGAATTTCCTGAAACCAATGCCTTTGTGTGGACTATGAAGAAACTGCTTCAGAAAAGAAAGACACGAGTTCCACACGAGAAGCAGACCAGGACTCTCCTGCAGTGACAGCCAATGGACATCAGTCTCAAGCTTGCCTGCATTCATAAACTATGTGTACGGTATGTGTCCTAGCTAGAATGCAAGGCAGACCTCTCCATCGTACTTTAATCAACATTTTTCCATGAGTCTTCAGTTTTACTTTTTATCAACCTATGTACCCAGATCTTCAAGATTGTGTGTGTTGGACTGGAGCCTACATGTACCGCCACCCTGCATGTGCCAAACCATACGTTGAAGACTCAATTGGGCGGAGTCGGCTTGCTAAGGGCATGTCACGTTTCAATTAACACTACCCTTAGCTTATCGCTATGCTTCTGCATGTATTTCATACGGTGCCACTTATCAGTCAAAACAGACAAATATCTAGAGAGAGATATCCTTTTCAAGTTGTTCTCCATGCTGGCCAATGGAATCGTCCGTCTCGTATGCTCGTCAGTTGTATCTTCAAGATGGGATCAAGCAACATATTTGAGGAAATCGCTGAGAAGTCTCGCATTGAAGCGTTAAATGATTTTCAGAAGAGGGCGATTGACTGTTTAAGAAGAGCAAGGACATCTTGCTATGTGTTAGAACAGGACGAAGTGAATCATTGTGCTATCAAGCACTATCTCTCACGCTCGATGAGGCAATGATTGTTCTGTTAGGAGGTGTGTCTTTGCTGCAATGTACTCGGTATATGACTGGTCCGATGGCCTCCTACACAGGGTCAATCATGTGACCATTTTGAACACACCCTATAAACACACGCAAGTAAGCCCCGTTATCACATGGTTACAAGCAGAAGTTTCTACGTATGATTGTTCCATGCGTTTAGATGATGAGGTGGACTTCACATCTACAAGTGTACAATGTATGACACCATACGTTTAAGACTTAATAGCGAAGTCTCCGAACTGTCCGTGTACGAGTAATTTGCCCTTGCCCGCTAGTAGGCGCTCGAGTCAGGGGGGACAAAATGTGGGTTGGATAAGATGAAAAGAGATAGGTAGCCATCAAAACAGTGCAATATATCGAGCAAACGACATTTCCAATAACTTCAAAATTGGGTTCGGTGGCATGACAGACCACACTTGTCAATGTAATACTTTGAATTTGGCCATATCCACGTTCAATGCGACATTTTCTATTGTAACGCCAGTGACATTATTAATATAATGCGTAATGTCCTTTATTGACGTCATGATGCTGTCGCCATATCTGATTGTTGCATGACGTCACAATACAACATTGCTAGAAGAAAGATACATTGTATGGGGTTTTGTCCTCCCCGATTCAAACGTCCTCTGGCGGACAGGGGCAAATACTCTTATCATGACAGAATGGAAACTTCCGTATTGGGTGGCCAGTGCCTTCAACCACATCTAAATGGCTTTATACATACTTCTGAAAATTATCAAATTCTGGTATAAATGTGACCTACATATATGCATGCATACGCGATCCTCCAAATATACAGCCTGTTTATGGCATGGCAAGTGGTACCTATGTAGTTTGTAACAGCTTGATTATATTTATCTAATTGGAAATAACTAATTATATCGAGAGTCATCTATTGAAATAATTAATTCATCATTCATACATTTTTTTGATAAATGTATCAATAATTCATTTCGTTCTTTGATATATTTGCTGACAGACTGCATTTTTCTGTGGACACAACTTGGCCATCTTCACTTGACCTACCTTGTTTCAGTTAACTCATAAAATTATGGTGCGTGTTGAGCGGTTTTCTTTCAAATTATTACACTGGTGAATTGGTTTATTGACAAAAACACACTGTTCAGCGTTATTTATGATCTCTCCTGGTATATTCCCATGTCTTAGGTCGACCAATTGCTGTTGTGTAACATTAAATGAAATCAAGAAATGTTGCATGTCACATTAATATGACGTCACATTACCCTTTGTACATCTACAGCAGTTTCTTAACCCTTTGTGTATTGTGCACAAGAATAAAAGTCATTGCCACCAATTACTGCCTTGTGTTTGTATCGAGCCTAATTAAAATGATACCATACTACATGTAATCTCTGGCGAGGTATGGTCAAACCAAGCGATACGTCGGTTCCTCTCCCGCGTCAACTCTCATATTTCAATACCAGAACGTCAACCACCGATCGTCTATTAATAGAGATGGCGTGGAAATCATCCACTCAGCCTTTGAAGCCGATCGCTCATTGGTCATTTTACATCTTCGCAGACAGATGGGGGTATGTCTTGGTTAGGCCATACCTCACCAGAGATTACTTTCATTGGAAAAATGTCCTGTTACATCTCGTTGCCATCGTAACAACCCTGTCGCACATATTTAGTACTCGACATGTCTCCCCCTGGTGCATATACCCACAAAATATTGGAATCGTAGGTTAAAAACTGTCCAATGTACTGTCCGTACACGAGGCGAACAGACGGACGAACGACTGCAATCACATAATAAAAATTGGTTCTGGTTATTGCTTATACAGCTTACTGACAATCACACATTATATTTTGGTATAATTGCCTTTATTCCATAACCTCCAATTACAATCATGAATTTGCAGCTTGATCTGTGAAATCGACTACGTTGCCATTTAGTGTTCAGGGGAGACAATGCAAGTTAGAAACTCATCTATTGCAGTTCTTCAGTAAAAATTTCTCACAGCCACTTTCTCCAGTTATAACCAGATGAGCGCTACAGTGCCGTGGCACTATCTTTTCTGCAAATTTATATTTCTCTGCCTGTTTGGCACTGGAAAACCATTAGCAAAGTTCCACAAACATGTGTCATACATAATAAACCTGTCACGTAGTCCTTGAAATCAAAATTGTGCGAAAATTCAACGCGAGCAACATGTACAATATTGTAGCATTTTTGTGTGATAGTCATGTTGATTTTTGGGTCAAATTCATATTTCCTTCCTTGCTTGGGACTAGAAATGCATTGGTAAACTTCCGCCAACATGTCCCATAGCTCATAAGTCTTTCACGTAGTCTGCCAAATCAAAATTGTGCGATTTATCAACACGCAGCACATGTACCAAATTCATGTATTTATTATGTAAAATGCAGGTGTGCTTTTTTCTGCAAATTCATATTTCCCTGCCTGTTTCGGACTGGAAAACCATCAGTAAACTTCTGTAAACATGTGCCGCTGCCCTTAACAGTATCATGTAGTTCACAAGCCAAAAAACGTGTGATTCACAGCAACATGTCACATGTATAAGCTTATACATGTACAATGTCATATGGCATGTTTACTTTTGAATTAATTTCATATTTCCAGTCATGGCATTTACCTGAAGAGCATCGAAAAACTTCTGCAGACATGTGTCGCTGCCCATAACTGTATCACGCAGTCCACAGACCAGTAATCCTGCAATTTACAGCGACATAGCACATGTATTACATGTACAATGCTATGTGAATGGCATATGTTTACCTTTAAATTTATTTCATAGTTCCAGCCATGAACTTGATGTAAGATACAATAATCTTCTACCAACATGTTGTAAAGTCCATAAACCTGTCACGTAGGCCATGAAGCACATAATGTTTGAGTATAACAAATGCATACGGTGTGACTTGGAAATTGTCATCTAAGTTATTTTTTTATTTTCAATTTTGTAGATGAAACGGCATTCTAAGTAATATATTTTACTTGTCCTTGTGCCTAACAGGTGAGTATTTGTTGTTTTCCTTGTAAGATGCAGTTTTAGTGTCATGAGATTGAACCAATTATTTGTTTTTGCAGCCATCTGGGATACCAGACGCAGCCCATTCCAGGAACAGCATCTCCACTTGACACAGAGTCACCACGGCAGAGCCAGTACCCTCCTAAGAGTCCAGGGGACAAACCTATCAGCCCATTTGTTGGCAGCCCCACCTGTGGCACAACCTGAGGCACCACCAGCTCCGCCTGTGGCACAACCTGAGGCACCACCAGCTCCACCTCCAATGTCACAACCCGAGGCACTACCAGATGAACCACCAGCTACATCACACCAGAAGAAGACATTTCAAAGGCGATTATTCAACCAATTCCTTCGAAAGAGGACTTCTAACATAGCACAATGGAGAGAAAGAGTGGGTTATGAGTCTGCGAGTGTAATCTCCCTTTTCTCTAATTCACCATTCTTTAATTCACTATTCTATAATTCCACTTTCTCTAATTCATTCTTTAATTCCCTGTTCTATGATTCATCATTATTATTCAATTCACCGATCTATAATTCACTAAGCTTATTCTTTAATTCATCTTTCTATGATTCACTTTGTATTATTAATTCACAATTCTATAATTCACCATTGTATAATTCAGTAATATTCTTTCATTCACCATTCTTTAATTCATCATTCAATAATTCACCATTCTTTAATTCAGCATTTTTAATTCACCATTCTTTAATTCAACTCGCCAGTCTATAATGCTACTTTTTAATTCATCATTATTTTTCAATTGGCCATTTTTCGTCAGTTTGACATTCTCCAATTCGTCATTATTCTCCAATTCGCCATTATTGTCTAATTCGGCATTTAATTTGCCATTATTCTCTAATTCGCCAGTATTCTCTATCTCTCCATTAATTCACATTTATTTTCCAATTCAACATCTTTTCTCCAATTCGCCATTATTCTCTAATTGGCCATTGTCCTCTTAAGTGCCAGTAATCACTAATTCGCCATTATTTTCTAATTCACCATTAATTCACCTTCATTTTTTAATTCGACATCTTTTCTCTAATTCGCCATTATTCTGTAATATGGTCATTATTATTTAATTTGCCAGTATTCTCTAATTCGCCATTTAATTTGTCAAATCCCACCATTAATCATTAATTCACATCTATTTTCTAATTCAACATCTTTTCTCCAATTCACCATTATTCCCTGATTCGCCATTGTCCTCTAAGCGCCAATAATCACTAATTCGCCATTATTTTCTAATTCACCATTACTTCACCTTCGTTTTCTAATGCGACATCTTTTTTCTAATTCGCCACTATTCTTTAATAGGGTCATTATTATTTAATTTGCCAGTATTCTCTAATTCACCATTTAATTTGCCATTATTCTCTATTTCGCCAGTATTCTCCACATTTATTTTCTAATTCAACATCTTTTCTCCAATTCACCGTTATTCTCTAATTGGCCATTGTCCTCTAAGTGCCAATATTCACTAATTCGCCATTATTTTCTAATTCACCATTACTTCACCTTCATTTTCTAATTCGACATGTTTTCTCTAATTTGCCATTATTCTGTAATAGGGTCATTATTATTTAATTTGCCAGTATTCTCAATTCGCCATTTAATTTGTTAGTATTCTCTATTTCGCCAGTATTCTCCATCTCACCATTACCGGGGTAAAAGCGTTCGGTGTCCGGTTTTTCACGTATATTATCGTTCTATTATCGTTTGAAACGCGTTTCAATAGCGTTCTAAACGCGTTTTGTATTCGTTTCGTTTGCTTCTCAAAGAACGCGTTTATACCTCGCAAACGCGTTTGATCATCGGTATGTTCATTTATCTTTGGTTTCGTTTCGCTTAAAACGCGTTTCACGAACGCGTTTATGAACGCGTTTGAAACGCGTTCCGAAACGCGTGTTATTGTTGTTGCTGTTGTTAAATAAGCATCACCGTCCACACCACGGTTGCTTCGTCGGGCGAGAATACTATTTGGTCTGTTTTTTTTTTATTTGTGCAATGGTTCGGCGACTGAGTGTTGATCAAAACCCGCATGGAGTCAAGGTCAGGCGAAATGCTTTTTCGGTTCGGTATCACACGCCTGACTAATCATTTCGCTTGGTACGGGAAGACAAATATTTCTTCGCTTGGTGAACGAAAAGATTTAAGTTTGCGTTTGAAACGCGTTTTGGAAACGCGTTTCGTAACGCGTTTTATTGTTGTTGTTGTTGTTGTTAAATAAACATTACCGTCCACACCACGGTTGCTTCGTCGGGCGAGAATATTATTTGGTCTGTCTTTTTTATCTTTGTACAACGGTTCGGCGACTGAGTGTTGGTCAAAAGCTGCATGGAGTCAAGGTCAGGCGAAACGCTTTTTCGACTCAGTATAACATGCCTGACTAATCATTTCGCTTGGAACGGGAAGGCATATATTGTTTCGCTTGGTGAACGAAAAGATTTAATCTTAGCGCAATATATGAACGAAACGAATTACCGGACACAGAACGTGTTTACCCTTGTATATTAAAGGCTATGCCACATATATTTATAGCACAGAGATTATAATAGCGGCTGGGGAAAGCCCCGACACGTGGACTTCCTGGCCTGGTTTGCAAAATAAAAACACAAATTTGCACAAAGTCGAACGAAAAGAGAAACCCGTTCGAAACGCGTTTATAAAACGCATTCACAAACGCGTTTATAAACGCGTTTCGATCAGAGCAAACGCGTTTGACGAGGGAAACGCGTTTTGATAAAATAAAAATTAAGCGATATTGAAAGCGTTTCGTTTACTATAATCGTTTGGTAAGCGTTTGAAACGCGTTTACATTTCGTTCCGTTCGCGTTTCGTTAGGTCAAACTAAACGAAAATAACCGGACACCGAACGCTTTACCACTGTAATTCACATTTATTTTCTAATTCAACATCTTTTCTCCAATTCGCCGTTATTTCTCTAATTCGCAACAACAAAGAATATTTACATGAATAATGAAAAATACAAAAAATAGCGAAAAAGACAAATAATGCAGCAATTACTACTCATTTTCTGTTATTAACTTTTTTCAATATGAACAATCAAACTTTTAATTCGATTTTTCTTCTTGAGTTATCTTCCTTTGGGCAACTCTTCAGCAAAATCCCCTATTTTTGTCCTTTATCACGTGTTGGTCATGTGGTTTTTTGTCACTTTCTTTTGTCCCTTCTTTTGTCCCTTCTTTTGTCCCCGCTCTTTTGTCCTTTTGTCCCCCGCGTAGAGAAGTTTATGCCCCAGCTTATTGCTTACGCCGCGCCTGATAAATCACACTCGTTTCGTATAGATTTTATCAAACTCGTGTGATAAAAATCAGATAAATAAATGACCGCTCGTAGTTATATTCTTATATATCCATTATGAGTTTACAATGACTCTGATCAAAATAGCCCAATTAACAAAACACAGTATTTTTCCTGATTTAAAATTATTTATTCAATTGAGAACTGTGAGTATTTACGTGCTCTATCACTGATTCTGCATAATAATTTATCTAAAAGTATCAGTTCATACAAAACACAAATCGAATGCCCATATACGTATACTCTGTGGCAAATGCGGCAACAATATTATGACTGATATACCGTATACCGTTCTCTAGAAAAAGTTGAGTGAAATTTCACTCAAGTAAGAGTGGAAATTGATCCCACTCAATACTTGAGTGTGATTTTCACTCAACTTGAGTTACTTTTCATTCAATTTGAGTTAAATGCACTCAGCTTGAGTGACATTCACTCAAGCATAAGAGTGAAAATTGATCCCACTCAAATTGAGTGAACTTGAGTGGTTTTAACTCAAGTTGAGTGAAAAGTAACTCAAGTTTGAGTGAACAGGTACATTTCACTCAAACTTGAGTGGAACAGTTCACTCAAGTTTGTTTAGGGAGTATTGAGCTGGGAAATCACAGTCGCTCATAACCAGTTTATATGAAATAAAAGTATATCTCCTTTTTTCTAGCATATATCACAGTGCCATGGGGATTCAATATATACGAAGGCACATTTGGCTATAGTATTTAAAACTCCATATTGAAAGGATATGCGACGTTTTCATATAAGAAAAACTCCTTTGCGCATCGCGGAAAAAAAGTTGATTTTCTGTTCTATCCAAACCCTACAAAAAAGCTTTTTATTCACGTTTATATACTGAAATATCACCCCTCAAAAAACTGACATGGGCAAATGCATAACAATGGATTGGTCAAAATGTTGACATCTCAAACCAAAAAAAAATCTACCAGAAGGATTGACGGTGAAGTTCCCAAATACTTGGGTCAAAACGACCCAAAATTACAAAATGTGTCGGTCAGTCATGTCTCTACCCAAAAATATCTGGTCAATTATATTCAATCCTTCTGACAGTGAAAAAATCGGGTTATTTAAAATAACCAAATTATTAATTTCTTTGTAGATGGTGTTAAAATATAATCTTGGCTTGTTTTTGTTACAATAGAAAATCATTCCAGCCTCAGAAATACCGAAATTGACCAGGCAAAATAGTTTGATCAACCTAAGCTTTGTTTGTTGTTTTTTTTCTTCTTTTTTTTATTGATTAATTTTTTATTTTTTTTTCAAGGCTGATATTTCAGTATATGAACTTCGAGAAAAAGCTTCTGGTTAGAGATTTCTGTGACACCGACCTCGATATATTTGCCCTGATCAACACATTTTCTTTCTTCCGAGTTCAGAGTATCGGTCAACCCAAAATTTGGTTACAATCCATATCTTAGAAGAGGAGATATCAGATTTAGAAATGAATGTAATAGACAGCCAGACGGATGGACAGACACACCTCAAATTCAATAGGATTCTCTGTTGCCATGAGTGTGAGCAGCACTGCACAGAAGTTTGTAACACGACTTTAATACTTTCAACTATTTCCTGATGTTCAGGCTACAGTGATCTTTTGGCTTCACGGATAAGTTACACTCTTAAAACGCAAATGTCAGATTTAACATCTAGAGTATTGAAGGAGGGAAAGCATTTAGAAAGTGTTGTTTCACCACTCCCCCAATACTCTAGATGTTGAATCTAACACTTTTGAGAGTGTATACCCAAAGTTTGGTATCAAATCATAACCTGGAGCTAAATATACGTTGAATACACGCACGGGCAGCTATCGCTACTGCTGTCTAACGATGGTCGTATAAAAGGCGATGATATAATTTCTTGCCAACACACCTGTAGGCGGAACCTTAACTAGTGGGTAGTGGTAGTGTCCACGTCATCCAGTTTATTTTAGGGCATATTTTCACAGTAACAATTATATTAAATGCCATTTGAACGAAAATCGCAGAAATCTTAACAAAATAATTATCACTGATTTCGTTGCGCTATTTCTGGTGATTAAGTCGATGCGGGCTGAATTCTGGCCCTTAAATGTTATTGCATATATATACATACCGTACAGGAACAGCAGATACGCCTGTCCGTGCATATATTATCACAGTCAGGCTGACCAAATGCAGACATCCATGATTTACCTTGTTTAGTCATATAACATATATTTTGCCGAAAGAGAAATTCAAAATGTACGGTGATAAAGTCATATCGAACGGGAGATGGTCTCAATTCTACGATTGTTCACCTGCAATGTAGATCCAGGGACGTCACCATAACACAAACCAAGATGGCGCTTACAGTGATCTGCTCAAAATGCGAACAGCGCATGTCAGCTGAACGTCTTTCGCCTTGGCTCCAACCACTGCCCGCAATGGAAATATCGTCAACACGCTGTCAGCGCTGAGATTACTCCGCAATATAAACCTTCCCTCTACCTGATAATAGCCTTTGTTTCATCAACAAAATATATACGCATTTAATCAATAATTTACACTGTTAAAGACGTTCGATTCTTGATTTTCTCTACGTTCCCAACGAATTTATTCACGTAGAAAGCTGCATTAGTGTGTGGTCAGTCCCAGAAAGTCTGAAGAAGTTCTTCGGAGCTGTGCTGAGCATTTGACTGCTGTCAGGGGTCTAATAACGCTGGGATGAGGCTGTGTTTCGCTACTACGATAACTCGTCCCTTGTTTTCAGCGTTAATAATAACTGCACTAGTTTTGCAGTTTCTTCTTGAAGCCCTATAAACTTGTCCACAGCTTGTGTTAGCTGAGCCACGCATATTTTCACATTTTCCGTATCTTGTTGGTCAGGGGTAGAATTGGAAGCCGGGCTGAATCCACGCCGAAGACGCTGGAATTCCTGTCGAACAACCTCAGCAGTATCTGTAATGAAAACACTGTATAAGCAACGCACATTTTAGCATGTTCAGAGCATCTCCACAAGCTAAGCGTCGCTAAGGGGGAGGAGGGGGAGGGGAGGGGGTCGTCGTGGGTGCGAACGACTCCCCCAGCACATTTCTGGGCTCTCCAATAAGTAAGCATAAGTGACGACCCCCTCTAAAGAAATCCTGCTGACGACCATTCTTCGTTACAATAAGCCAATTTCTGCGTTCACAGTTCAAATGGTGAAGGTTAAAAGTTAGCTGGGTGTAATGAAGATGGCTTCAGAGACGGAAACTATGGTGATTTGAAATCGCAGAACATCATACCCAATGTCGACATGTCATTGAACACGGTACACTGTTAAACGAAATATTTTCGAACTGCCAAAAATGGTTGCAAATGGATTGTATATCCAGTTTGGTATTTCGAATTTACCACAGAAAGTGGTAGTCCAAAATTCTGTTTGTGATGTAGTTCAGACTACCGCATTTGTTCTTTAAAGGAGTACTTACCTTATTTGATATAGGTTCCTATTACAAAGGTTAGACTTTCAAGGAAATATAACCAAATATTTTACTGTCGTTGAGGGCGATAACCTATTGTTTTTATTACAATTTGTGAAGCCAAGTTTCCGCCTTGAGGTCGACGTGGGCGCCGCCATGTTGCCTGTGATGACGTGACTGATGATGTCAGCATTCAGGACAATGTCACAGCTGACGCTTGATCCATGGACGTTCCAACTATATACGAACATTTGAATTACTCTGGGTCTGGGCTTTAATTCGAGGAAAAAACTGGCGCGACAGATCCCAAAGTGGTTTAGGTTATCTCCGGAGACTGAAGAATTTTTTCCGCAAGTTTTTCATCTGAGACTTGCCCGATTCAATTTGGACAAAATTTGAAGCTGAGCGGTAAACTAAAAGAGCGTCCTCTGCCATTGTCCAGTGATTTGAGTTAAACGACGATGTTTCTAACTTGGTAAACATTCTCATGATTACACTTGAACTACGAAAATTAACTAGAACTATAGTAAATTTACTAGGTTCCTCTCGTGCGAATTATCGGCATGACCAACACGATCAACCTTCAATCTCCATGACGTTGTGACGTTTTTTGATGAGTATACACTCACTTCCGCTCATCTAAAAACGTCACGCAGTGGTTCAATGGCGGCGCCCAGTGCACGCCGTGGCGAGCAACAAAATATTCAATATTTCTTTCATTTCGCATTTTATACAACTTAAGTTTTATATGATAAGGTTTGGAACACGATTGCTGATAAATATAGTCAAAAATAAGGTAAGTACTCCTTTAAGCTTTACTGTTGACCATATAATCTCCAGTATAGGGTTTCTGGAACCTCTTGAGGGGCAAAGTATCACATTTAGTATACTTCGACCTACAAATTCGGGTAGTTGAAAAGTCCACTAGAGCAGTTCATATGTTCATATGTCAGAGTGGCCCCTCCATACATAAACGAGGGGAGGAAATGGAATGGAAACACCCACGCTATGTCCAGCCAATGGTAGGATCGTTCACATACCCCACCAATCGCGTGTAAGTTCACTGCAATGTGTTTCTGGGTTGAAGTGTGGTAAAGGGCAAATATAAAAACAAACTGGCGCTGAATCAACACCATGTGACGTGGTTTGATACTGAGATCACGACTCTCACGTGAGTAGGAGCTATATCACTATTTCGTCAGCGCTTACATCAACACGCCAAGGAACTTTTTCTCTCCACTGCTAACGTTATCAACTGTCAACATCCGTTTCAAAATACCAAAACACCTGAATGGTGTATCACGGTTAACAATATAGGCAATTTCATCCTGATATATACTCATGAGAACAAAGCGTGGTCTTATCAGCTTCGTTTTGCAAAATAGTTTACCAGTTCCTCGCGTTTTTGCACCGCTATCACTCAGTATAGATGTCATATACGTCGATTAATTTAGTACTATTACAGAAAGAGTAATCTGCGGAGTTTGACGCCGTCATTTGATGGAAAGAGTTAATGGTGACTCGCCGGACGATCATACACAGAAGTCATACGCATTTGACCCCCGCGTTTTTGTTTTTGGGGGGGCGGCTACATACGCGAGAGACTTTTCTCACGAAAGCGAGTCTGGCGAGATGTGAATGTTTTGCGAGATGTTGATGACCTCAGCACACAACCTCCAAACAGGGTTATCTCCTCTTCTGCCAATCGAACGACACTGCCGTCAGTCAAATATACAAGGCGAAAAGGTTAAGGATAGTTCCCATGGCCCAAAATCAAGTAGCCTACGCCATGAAATCACTTGACTTTAGGCGCCATGAAATCACGTGACTTCATGAAATCACGTGACTGAATGCTCTTAAGCGTGATTACGTCTAATTAGGATGCAAATTTGCGCTAATTAGCGTTAAATCAGTATTACTGGTTACGGGTTAGGTTTAGGGTTTTGGGGTTAGGGTTAGGGTTAGGTTTGTGTTAGGTATATAAAAAAAAAATCCAACGGTTGCTTTCAGCTGCTTCCGTGGCTCAGGGGTAAGATGCCTGACTATGGAGCAAAGAATGGCGGGTTCGATCCCCGTCGGTGCCAGTTCGTTATTTTCGGACAGGTTTTTTCTAGTTCGTAAATTGTTGGATGGGTAAATACAGTGCCCCAACAACATGTGGAAAAATTCTAAGCCCAAAAAATAACAAATAACAGGCCACTTGATTATGGGCCATAGGAACTACCCTCGACCGGGCGAAAAAATGCCCTGAGATTCTCCGCACAGTGGGTCTTCATCAAGCCACGTAGCCTTTGGCGGAGATTAAAAGTGTGTGATTATCCGAACTGCTCTGTATCGCAACAACTTGAATTAACCAGAATTAACCAACTGCAACACATCTGGGGAGTTTGGCAGACAAAAGACAATCGGTGACTACGGGTAATTAAATAACTGTTCATCTTTTTACAACAACAACAACAACATTAGGCCTACATCAAGGCTAAGGGTCGTTGGTTTGAAAACAAATCAGTGATGCTTGTTTTGTCGGAATCAAATGGTTCCGCACATTCACATCTGCAAAATTATATATCCTTGTATTTAGTACGTGGATAAGGACTGTTTTTGGCTGTTAAACTCAGGTTTTGTGAAATGATGTTTTGGTTTCTGGCTACATGTAAATTGACTGAGGGCAGCGTCGATCGTCTGGCAGAAGGGGAGATAATCCTGTTTTCGGGGTTGCTCAAAACCGCCTCTGTGATGTTATGTCGCTTTTAATTCCGAATTCGGATCTCGCGCGATCTCACAATCTTCAGCGTGGCTTCAGTGAAAGTTTAGCAAAGCGCCTTCTTCCTAGTATCAGGGAACTCCGTTCAAATACTCGAAACATTCATCAGTCAACCATCTTGTTGCGGATAGGTCTGGTCGAACTTACTTTGTTTATCCGTGTCGTCATCATCTTTTCTAGTAACTTCAGAAATAAATCGGTCTATAATCTTCTTAACCACATCCTGTGAATGGAAATGTGTAATGATATTAATACATGCGTCCATCGAATAAGCCACGCCTTGCGGGATTCGAAATAAAATGCCCCATAACGTTATATTCGCACGTTTCTGTTTTGATGAACATCGCTGGCTTTAAAAGAAAAACCGATAATCTAAGGAATCTAACTGTGAATATAATGAGCTGTTCTCCATACAGAACAATTAAAAAAAATTCATAATTTCATATCAATTAGAAGCCATTCAAGTATTATGTACGCAAACAATTAGTTAGAAATATTTGTACCTGGTAAGATAGCATTTGCAGTTCGGCAAAGAGAGCCTTTGATGTTGTTTTTCGGAACGGTCTCTCCGGTGTACCTCCCGCTGTGACTTGCTCGAATTCCTGGATAGGTATAACAGACCAAATAATTAACAATACGCATATCGACTTAGTCTTCCCTCCGAGGACAAAGAGAATAATTTCTCAAAGCTCTACTCCAAACGGCTGAGCCTCCAACTGCTTCGACACCATGACATCACAACAGGATATATTCATGTAAAAGATGACCTTTTGCCCTCTGATGGTTGCACTCGTCTTGAAGAGCAAGAGACATTATTTTTGTATAACGGCGTCTGATAAGTCTCTGAGTCTATCGACGCTGCCCAAGGTTTTGACGCTCACCGGTGTAAAAGTAAAGAATGTCCGATAGGAAACAAGTGAGAAATGACTACATTGTAGTCAAAACCTGCGGCAGTGGCAATAATACAGTGAAAGACATATCGGCGGAGGTAGTGGTAATTGTAGAAAAAAAGCGCCATCTGCAAGTGTTTTCATGCCAAGGGAAGTAATTTTCAACTTCTAACCCACAATTGTAGGAATTGACTAATAGGTTTGACACCATATATATATTCGCTTTCCCCGTTCAAAATCCGACGATGTTGACTGGTCCGTGCCGTCTATACTGAATTGACAGACGAAGTCACAATGATCGCTTTGGCAATGCCTTGGTACAAGTATCGTGTATTCCAAATTTCAAAACATTCGATTCAGCCGTTGATTTTTGCTAATCAAAAAGGCTTTCAAATATTTGGAAATCCAAACAAATTTCAAGGATTTAGTCATAGCGCGAACATCTACGCTCTTCAGTCTCCCTTCTCGCTTAATTTGCCGAGCAAAATGGAAAATTTATATTTCCTTCAAAGTTAATTTTCAATGAATTTATTATCAGGTCTATCACTTTGATCTGTGAAACTATGGAATGGGGTTGAAGGCTTTATCGAACTGTTCAAGAGGCATAATGACATTTTTCACGATTCAAATTGAGGCCTGTGACAGTCTTGATATTCGATTAGAATAATAAATTAAGTTTCTGCATTTATGTGCGTTATCATCTGCAAACTAAATACGGTACCTTGACACTCTTTTCCATGCAGCAAGCCAATATCAATACATGGTTTGCTCCTTCTATACAAATGATTACCTACATGTATTTCATCCTTAGGAGATATCACCTCATCCGACATGTTTGGTCAAGCCTTTTCGAAGGTTGATAATTTTATTAAGTTTTTTTTTTTAAATCGCCTTTTCGAAGGTTGATAATTTTATTAAGTTTTTTTTTTAATAAGAAACATTTCTTGTCAGTATCTATGGATATCTCCCTATAATCAATTCGCGAATATGTTTGTCATTAAGTCATTCGGAAGGTGATTTAAGTGCGAAATTTCAGGGTTAGTTCACTAAACAAGGTCTGTGTATAAGAGAATCATGTCGAATTATCGTTATTATCTTTTGGTACATCAAATTATTGCATTCGCGAAAATGACTTCCAAGTCAATATGAAAGGTATCTAAGTATCAAAATAAGTTTTAAAAACTCTCAAGGAAATCAAGGCCCTAGCTTTTGACAACGAGGTCAAATAGATCGTTTTTATGGTCAGTATCTGCTAATATATGACGTAATTTCATTCGTAAAACTGATTGACAAAGTAACGTAAATTGTGAAGTGTAGAACCAGTAAGTTCTAGCAGAAATGGGCTCTGACTTGAGAGAATGATGTCAAATGCAACATGTTTCTGCCCATTGTCTGCTGATACACGTAAGTATTGATTTTACGGAAGTGATTAATGCAATTCTAAAGGGATTATGAGTGCGGAAGAGGACTAGAACATCAATACTAGCGAAGCAAGGCCCTGGCTTGCGAGAATGAGGATAGAGGGACTGTGTTCCGAAAGAGGATCATTCGAAATAGCTATGTGCCAAATTTCATGCTTGTAACCGAAAGTACACAATATAACTGCACAACTATGATGTGCTGTACGCGCATAGGGTTGTCTGACTCATTAAATACTACATAGTCGTTTATGTATTATAAAACCGTTTGCGCATAAAGTCAGTTTTGAGTATTATCAATGAGTCGGTATAGCTAAGACATTAAGTGCAAGTCCAGGGATTGGAGGGTCATTGTTTCGATTCCCACAGAGGGTTAAGTTATTCTTCCTTTCAAAACATATTCCCATATATGCGAATTCCTTGAGGGCAAAGTTAAACATCTTTATTCAGTGAAAGTTGCTGAGTTGTTCCGCTTACTTCTGAAACGTAATTGTTGCGTTTGTTTTCATGATGCATGATCTATAATTGATACAAAGTATTATTCAATGTTAATCATAATGATAATGTGTTACTTGTTATGCTTCTTCACCAATTTGGGTTTTATCTAGATTGGGTAGATAAAATGATTACTAGAAGGAGTGAACTTATTTTTCTACTTTCTAAGACAGTCGCCTGTGACTGTATGCAAATTAGCTGAACCACTGACAAGGTTGCGGCTCATCTTCTTTGGTATATAAGAAATCCAAGGATCTTAAATTGTATATACATGTGCATACTGTTCAATTAAAATGGTAATATCTGAAGACAGTGACTGATGTGACGACCGACAGCGACTGACGTAAGAGAATTGAAGTCTGAACGGAAATCAACGAAGCAATAATTCATTTCACCGAATATAGTTGCAAATGAATTCAAACTTGCCTGAAGACAGTGTTGTCATGTGAAGTTGAAAAGAAAAGTGTGGCAGAGATCACACTCTCTTAGCGCATGCGTATTTCAAAAAGTCACAAGAACAAGAAGAACAACAACAACAACGCGAGCCTCTCGTAGACCTGCGTGCCGCAGGTAAAAATGTTCGGCTCCTATCTAATAACCTAACTAGGACATTAATGTCCGGCTCCTATCTAATAACCTAGCTAGGACATTAATGTCCGGCTCCTCTCTAATAACCTATTTTTCCTGATTTGCAACTCCGATAGACATTTTTTCTTGGAGACAAACATACGAAAATGGGCATTGTTCCCTGTGACGTTCTTTCCTTTCACGCTGGCCCCATGCAATAGCCTATCCAATGTTGACGAACTATGGTGGAGTAGACCCGACCAACCCTTGGATTAATACTGTCACTACATCAATTATTTTGGTGGAAAAATGTTTCTTTAGGTGAAAGTTTAGCCTAGAAAATCTTCTTATGAGTGGGATAATTTTAGATTGATTGAAGGGAGACCACTGTAGCTGTCCATTCACATTTGTGCCGAACAATCACTGCAGCGGGCATCACCATGAGTTAATATAATATGTTGATCGCTTTAATCCAGTTATTTGTTTTCTCCAGTTATATAAAGAAAACCTGTCTGTGTCTTGTGGGCTGTCCTCAGTGTTTATCGGGTGGATGGCGGGGTGTCTGGTTCTATGTTCTAAGATGAACGCAACTTGTTTGGTTGGCGCCTTGTTGGCTCGTAGCGATATGACTGAAATATTGTTGAAAGTTACGTTGAACATAGCTCACACACTCACTAACCTATAAAGTAAACCGTTTATTCCTTGAAAACTATACATCATGGTCATTTGGAATTTGGCATTGATTATTTCTAACTAGATAAGGAAAATTGCGGTTCTTCAATATTTCCGAATGATGATCAGGTAATTTCCAGGAAAATACAGATATAGATCGAAATTCGACAAACCGGCATCTTTATTTTGTTGCAGATGTGTACCACTCGGCAAGGTCATCCTTTCATTAAAATTGGATCGACCAACCCCCAAATTAAAGGGCGTGTTCATGCGTTAATGGTGTTTAAATTATGTACTGTGACAGGAAAATATATTCGGCCATAAGCCCATTCACAGAACACGGTCAACGTAATGGCGAAGTTTCCCTCGGGTGGCGATATAACCCCAGTTTACGGTGTACGCCGATCCAGGAGAGAAATAAAATAAGAATTACTTACTTGAACGGGATCTTTGTCGATAACGAAGCGTGAGATGTAAGGTATATACCGCAGTAGCATCTTGAATGTATTCGCAGTAGGAAGGAGATTGAATGGAACGGGAAGCGGTGATCCACTGTCGATGTATTCCAAATATAATTTACTTCTGGCGAATTTAAACTCTATGTCCGCGTCTTGCTGAAAAACATAATGATGGCTATCAACCTTGGTATCTCTAAAACGATGGCCGATCTGAACAAATATGGTACAGAGAAATTCATCTGGTTACTATTTGGGAAGCAAGGAGATACCTTACAGGAGAAGGATTTGTTTTGGTATTCTTATTTTATGTTAAACGTTATAGGCGGACACGTATGAGCTTATAAGATCATGGCCTTCGGATTATCACCTGGCGCTGAACTCTCTGTTTGTTGTCTACTGTTATTATCATTACTCAAACAATGTCATAACATTGGTATAACGTATTTGACCCGACGGGGAGGCTATAGTTCTACCTTTCTAGAATACCGTTTCAAGAAGGATCTAAACTGAGAGAGTGGCCTATCCTACATTTAGACTCACTTTATGTAGACACATAATTACACTATGACGTATGACGTATATCCGGTACAAGGACGATGGCTGGGTTTCACGTTACCTTACAAGTCAAAAGAGTGCGTGGAAAACAACTGGATCTATACTATAACATACTATAACAGACGGAGAAGCATCTTACACATACAGGCAACCACAGGTTATATCGATATCCTTGTACAAATACATTCGCAAAAAGTCTCTTGTCTATGTTTATTTTCAATGTCGACCCAGTACATTTATTTATCACTTCGTGACATGAGTAGAACTCGGGAATAATATACAATAAGCTACATCTTAGCTGGAATAGAGTACCCTCTCATACTCTAACGCAGATTTTAACTTTTCTTTGTGGAATTTCCGGTAGGCCTATTTATTACATCAACAGAGCTACCTGCCGACTTGATGGGTTTATCACATTCTAGTCTTCGTATATTTAGGATATATTTAGGCACCTATTGGCGATAATGTTATATTCGGAGCTAACAGACAGTTTTTTGTGTCTTGCTAACTATTATATCATGGTTTACGAGAGCATCCGCGTGGAGGTATCCAGGTCATACAGAATGTGGTTTCTTATTACCCCCGCAGCTCCTGTTGTGACATTTTTATTACGGTACCCGAGACTTAATTTGGGATGGGGTTTTTTCGTACTCTCTAAAATGATCAGATTGAAATTCAATCTATCAGATTGAAATTAGTGACCAATCTTTTACTGGATTGTAAATATTCAATCTAACAGATTGAAAACGATAAAATGAATCTGTTGTAAACAGAAAATTCAGTCTATTAGATTAAATTGAAATTTTCAATCTATTAGATGGAATATTCAATCGAATAGACTGGCCACTAATTTCAATCTGATAGACTGAATTTTCAATCTAATTATTTTAGAAAGTAACACATTTAGTCTTGATTTAGACGTACAACGCCTATATCTATCGCTTTCTTTTCGTCACTTTTTCCTGTGAAACACCATCGGAAATTGAAACATTGGGGAGTGCAAGGAAGGGTGCAGCGCAATGGACGCTAGAGCGTTTGACCTGTTTGTCCAGCAGACTGGTGACAGAATTTCTTCATATGTTTGCAAGTCATTTCAACAGACATGAAGACTAAGTGAAGCAGTTATGTTAGAGTAACGAAATGTTCCCGATGAAGAACAATGATTTACAGATGTTGACATCAATTCCGAGTAAATGTATTTCACAAATCAAATTGAAGTGAAATATTCAGTCGGTTTGGGGCCCGCTGGCAAAAGCTATCTGTCTGACTCAAGCTATACCAATCAGTATAAATAGAATTTCTGAAAATAGTGTGTTATCACACTAACCCTGATGTCGTTAATGTTATTGCAGCATGTGATATACATTAGAGAATTCCCGGACACGGTACACATCAAAGGAAGACTGAAGTGTCCAAAAAAAGAAAAAAAGATAGATCATATAAAGGTACACTAATTTTTTAACATATTAGCAATACTAGTTTAGTACTAAATATGAAAAAATAGCATTAGGTCGACCATTAAATTACCGCAGTAATCAGGCCTCTTCAAATTATATTTATAACATATTACAAGATAGTCTCGCTAATTTGATTGATTGACAGAGAAATATACCAACGTCGCATATGACGCGACTGTACAAACAGATATCTTCTCTCGGTTGACTTCAAACAGATCAGAGAGAACCACTCACCTCTCTAAAATGGAGGTACGAATTAAGAAGAAATGTTTTCATAGGCGTGCTCAATGGTTATTTTACGCACGGTTAGTGTGGGAAAGTTTATATTTTGGGGCAAGGGCGAAGCCCGGAAACTCGCTGGAAATCTATTGGAAACTGTGTCGATACAGTTTCCAATAGGTTTCCGATGAGTTTCCGGAATTGGAAACTTGATCCATTCACACAGTGCGGGGCCTTGTTCTCACGTAGTATAGAAGAAGGCCCCACCGAAGCTATGTGAACGTGTGTTTTCCCCTATACGTAATAGCAACGTCGTGAAGGTCATCTTCCGCCATTTTGGGCAGGGGTATAAATGGAGTGAGCTTGTGAACGGCGCATGCGCTGTGGAGAGGTTTTAGGCGACTATGGGCACATACATATCTGCATCTTTTGATATTTAAAAACAAATTATCGTCTTTCTCATTTGCATAATAATAGACATGTTTCTTCTCTATTAAAAATTAGATTATACACACTTTAACCCACTTTTACGACACGTAACGATATATAAGGTAAGTCAACTGAAGATTTTTGCGTATTATGAGTAATAAATCAAAAGTTATTGGGCAAAACGAAGTTTTTTACCTCTATTTTAGAGATATAGTTCTCTCTAATCCGTTAACTGCTATTACAGTTTATTCGTATATCACAGATAATGATCAACAATCAGTTTCTTCAATATTCAGGTTGTGCAACTTGTCATGTTTGTTTTGCAGCAATGAGACAATAATTCTTAAATTTTCTTCAAATTGCAGGATTCAAATTGACTCAACTATTGTATCACTCCTTTGTTTGAGTAGTAGTATATCAGACATGCACCAGAAATCTCCTAAAACCAGCAAGAGCCCAACGGGCTTCAATATACGCCCATACTTCTGGAATTACACTGGTCCATTCAAGGTTGTTCAACCTTAGCCCGAAATTGGTAGCTAGAAATCCAGAGAATGTAACATGACCAAAAATTTTATTCCAGCTTCGTCTGATCTTTTAACGTTTACCAAGTAAGGTTCTCGTTTCTTCCAGTCAAAAAATAAGACAACAAATTGACTTCACGTTTTGACCGGGGCTTTTGAAAGATAACGGTATTGAAGTTGATGTTCAATGTCATTTCGGTGAAAAAGATGATTGTTCGATGGAAATTAATAGATAACATTTCACCATCAATAGTGTTTGTACAGGAAAAAGACGGTGCTCTTTGAGATAAGATTTCAGTGTGTGAAAACGATCTCTAAGAAAAATATACAGAGAACAGTTTATGTACATTACATAAGCCGGGATGGTGTGGATACTGCAACGATTTGTAAACAGTGACTATTCATCACGTGGCCATATCCGGTTAGCATGCCTCTCAGAATCCAAGCTATTCAGTGTAAACGTCTGTTAATGATATTTCAGTCTGAGCTGTGGTATCGGTAAATATATAAACCAGATCCCAGGAATCGTACAGAAAGAGAAATTGTGAAATAGGTGTTTTGAGACATTGCTATGTGGTGATAGGAGTCTGGCCTGATGCCAAATTGAATGCCAGTTGGGGGTGTGTGCAATGCTAAACTGCAGTCATCGCCACAATGTCATGGTTTCTTTTTGAGCCAGAGACGAAATCTTGACCATTTTGCATAACACACCGCATTCTTTCCACAATACAAATCTACGAATGAGGACTGTAGAAAAGGAATCACATGATCAATCTGTCCAATCAGAGAGCTTCGTCAGTGGACAAAATGGCGCACTCCATGCCTCACAATAACACGCCATGGTCCAACCTCCCCACAGGACATGCTCTATTTCACTGGCTCACTCCACTTATGCCCCAACCTCCAAACAGGGTTATCTCCCCTTCTGCCAGTCGATGGACCCTGCCCTCATTCACTGCGAAAAAAAATCGCCCTGGCATTCTCCGCACATCGGGTCTTCACCAAGCCATGTAGCCTTTGGCGAAGATGCGAGATTATCCGAACTGCTCTGTATCGCAAGAACTTGAATTAACCAGAATGAGCCAGGGTCAATCGACTGGCAGAAGGGTAGAAACCCTGTTTGAGGTTACTCATGTCCCTGACCCCATTTCAGGAAGTCGACCTTTACGATGTAGCTGTGACCGAATAACGCCTTCAGTTTTGCACATTAGCGAACTACTTTTCATACACTCGCCCATATAAACGTCGGAAATAATCTCATAATCATTCTTCCAAACGCTATGTCAACAAAGGTATAATGCAGAATTGAAAAGTAATTTGAATTTTTCACAAACATGGTTTTCACAAAATAGGACGTCACTTCCGGCGGTGTGCTGCTCGGCGGGAATCCTGTCCGAAAATCTGACTGGTGGCCGGGGTATTATTATGCCCCGCGGCAAGGTGGTTGGCCATGGTCCCATAATACAACTCTGATTGGTCAATATACACCGGATGTTGCTTTGCTGGTTAACTTAATTATATAGTGGCATTTTCTATGAAAACGATTCATTACCATGTGTACCTGGTATCTAGGTTAGAGATACCCCTGGTATTAGCGAGGACGATCTTCAGTCTGCACTAATGAATTTCCTCTCCGATTCGCTATCTCAGGGAACTACATGTAAGATATTATATTAGAATATACATCTTGCATTGGAACTGTGAAGATCTCGTGCGTTCTCGTCGCGAGAGATTATTCTGTCAACCGGTTGGCCAGTTACAAGATATGTTCGAGAATTTCGCACTTCAGACTTCTACATCAAACGAACCGCGGAAGACGACTGTAGTCACATGTCTAGTTGCGAGTTCGGGCCGAGGCGTAGCGTGAAACGCAGTGTGATCTTTCTCGCGTTATTTGGTGGAACACACGAGAAATTTATAGCATCAGTATTAAATGTATGTTTGCAATATAACATCTAAGTTACCCGATTTACAGAGTCGTTGCTCATCAATTATATATATTCAATAGTTTTGGCTGCCAGCGCATTAGAGCAAAGGCTTCAACCAGTAGATGCCATCAATCTTCCTTTGGCTGTCTGTCCACATTGTCGATTTCAGTTTGACATTGCTGATTTCACCATGCTGATTTTGATGGACCACACAGGGTAGAACGGAAATTGACATAACGGACTGGAAGATGTCCAATATATGGTTTTAAAGCAGATGGGTTCATTCATAGTTCGCCTTGACAGGCCATGATGATTCAGATTGATTATAATTAGTTATATAGCTTTTTGAACTTGATATCAAGTATGTCGTTGATGTGTACAGCCTTTGGCACGCTTTCAAGAGGCACGACCGAAGCGGTGTAAATTGGCAGAGATCTCAACACTTTGCTGTAATACTGGGCTGATGTTCCACTTAAAGGCAGCTAAACTAAGACATGATAAAACAAATGTGTATGGAAATCAGAGATTACATGAATTGAAATGATTCCACGAGATAAGTTCCAGTAAAGAATGTTTCTTGGCACAAACTAAATCATTAGATTTTTTAAATACTGGGTCTGCCCAAGTCCCTCAATGATGCGTATAGGTGGCTCGGTGTACTGTACCGATACAGAAATTGTGTTGATTCATGGGTATGGATGGTTGGTGGAAAAACTTATATTTTGTTCAGGCTTACCTGTAGTTACAGTCACACTCGTATTAAGAGACCACACCTGGGAAACAGAAGAAAGTGTCCCCTTAAGGCAGGTGGTCGATTGCTAAAGGTAATTAGTAGTAGGAAGAACTGAAATCTCTTATTTCTTAGGGTAAGGCGTGAGGGTGCGGCGGTGACGTCACGTCCGGGTCAAAGGTCACCTCCGGGACTCCCGGTGACAATCTGCGCATGCGTAGTCCGGGAATAGTAGAAACAAGGCATTTCAGTGGACGTTTTCGGGTCGAGGTGGACTATCCTCCATATTCATGTTGGCATTTGTGGGAAATTGTTGCTGGTTCGACATCGGGCCTTACAGGCTAGTCTTTTGTGTTAAATGCCGTCGTTTACATCTGACGACGATACAGAGCCTGAGATACAATACATATCACGCATCGTTAGATTCTTGGTATGTGCTTTATAATAGGTTAACCGGAAGACTATACTTTGAAGTCACGTGGCTCTGTCAGTATGTCGGCACCTCGTCCCACTTCCCTTATATGTGTTGTAATCCCTCGGTCGAATGGGTCGCGTGAGGAATCATTGTGAAACACTTTTGGTGGAGCGTCCGATTGGACTGGTGTGTTGTGGAGGTAAGGCTATTTTTGGGGGCGAGGTCTATAAATATTGGTCTAAATGGGTCGTGGGAGGCGTCATATTGAAGACCTCGTGGGGGAGCGTACGACTGGACTGGTGTGTCGTGGAAGTAAGGCTATGGCGCGAAGCATTCGTAGGGGAAAGTCCGATTGGACCAGTGAGCGATAGAAATAGGAATTTTGTGGTGGATGAGAGTGTGTAGTCTCTCAATTTCGGAGGGAAAAAAACACAAAATCAAGCGAAGTAATCTAGTTGGCCATTAGTAGTAGAGAAAGCAGAAACCCCGTACATTCGCCATATGACCTTTGTGGAGAGTAACGCCTTAACGTCCTATCTGAATGCCGTAACGCCCTATCTTAACACCTTATCCCAACGCCTTAACGCCCTAGGTATCCCAACGCCTTAACGCCCTAGGATAGCGGTTTCTTACCTTCTGCAAGAGATTTTAACATGCTATTATATAATACTAACGCGTGGACAGGGTGTATGTATCAATCCATTCACACCACAGAATAAAACACGCTGAGTCTTGCTGGTCCCCGATGACGTCATGCTACGCCGGGTCAAGTGTGCTGCGCCCTCGTGATGTAATTTGGGGTGGTTCGAATTGGCAGTCCTATCATTCTGCGCATGCGCAATCGGGCAGTAGTAGAGAAAAGGGGTATTTCGGTGTATGCAGGGGCGTGTCTTTGAGCAATCTAGGGATATTTCTCATCGAAATATAGCGTGCGTGCAGGGGGTGTCGTATTGAAGCTTTCATCAATAAAAACAAGTATAGTGATGTTCATATAGTTTATTATCCCCGAAGCTACATCATACCCAAACTGTTTAACCGTCCTGGTTATGTTTATTATGATGTTTATTCACGGAATAAAAATTTAAAAATCAAACACCACGGTACAAGTGTTTACACTGCTGACTTTAACATTCGGTATATAGACATATATAGTATATTCGGCATGTTACGGTATCCATCAGTGCGTGGGTGAATACATTCATCCGAAGGGGTGGTCGGTCAGCTTGGTGATGGAAACCGTGACATTGGACACCCTCTCCACGATCCATTGGGTGTTGAGGCGTTGTTGATGGGCCCATTCCAAGACAGCCAATTGGTTCATTTGAGCCAGCACCGTCTCCAGGGATGCACGATTAATAATGTTGAACTGTTTGTCAAATACTCTGATGTTAGTGCTCGGGTAAAAGTACCGGACTTGGTCGGTCTCCTCAAAACACAGCAAATTACGACACATATAAGTGAAGTGGGAAGAGGGGCCGACATACTGACAGAGCCACATGACTTCACAGTATAGTCTTCCGGTTAACCTATTCTAAAGCACATACCAAGAATCTACCGATTCGTGATATGTGTTGTATCTCAGGTACGCTTTTATTGTACCTGTACATGTGGCAACTTGACCGAACGCCAGGCCGAAGACCGTAGTTTGGTCATTAATGATGTCTTCCACGTATCTGTGTAGAGAGGCGAGATCCACCAGCCAACCGGAAATTGTAGATGTCCAGCATTGGGCGATAACGGTGGAAACATCGTCAGATCATGGACCAATGGTCCCGGTGGATGTCACTTGCTACACTAGTATTTGATAAGAGATCGCTAGAGACATCCTCTGGATCTTCCTGAAAATGTTCGATGTCGTCATGCGTATGACTCGGAACAGTATCGCCGGGGTCCGGCTGGATATCCAGGCCCTCCTCGACTGTGAGTATAGGTGGGCTCGGCATGGGTTCATTGCTCGGCAAGCGTTGTGAAGGTATTGTCTCCGTGCGTTTCACTTCCCTGAGATCCTTTCAGTCGGAAGTTGTTGCCGTGGTGACGGACCATGAATCAATCGTTGGTGCCGACTTACCTGACTGGGCCGTTTGAAGAGTTGACCACAACGCCTTCCGTCCTAGGGTAGTGTGAGGTGAGTGTCTGGAGATGGTGGTGGTGGTGGTCCAGTGGTGGTGGTGGTGTCTGCACATATAGGATAAAGACGAGCCCATTAACAGTCCATATGTGTTGTTTGAATAGTCAGCATGTCGAATACGTGTACGTTCTGTCAAAGGACCTGCTCTCGTTGCGATAGTATGCTCAGACACCACCACCACTGCGACCACCACTACCACCACCTCCGCACACTCACCCCACACTACCCTAGGACGGAAAGCGTTAAGGCGTTAAGATAGGCGTTGCGTGGGGATTCCACGTCTCACGCCCCTTGTATTGCTATGCATATAACCTTGATGTGCCTGAGGCATAGTCAGCACCACCGAAATTGCTCTTTCTCTACCAGCAAATCTCTGTTTTGTAGATCATCGCTCTATATGTAAGGGCAAATTTTTCCGGGTAAATTTTTCCAGGTATCTTCTGGGGAAAACCCTGTTCTATTTATAGATCATGTCGGGTAGAGCCAGACTGGGGATGAAGCGCATATACGCACTGAGGTGTAGTAGAGAGAAAGAAATATCTCCAGTGCACACCCGAGCATATCTTCGCTTGAAACTCACAGGCTGTACAGGACGGCGATGCACTGATTGATTGAGAGAACAACGCAGTAAAGTTCTTGTGGGGTGTATCGGAGTTTTCAGCATTTCCTGATGCTCTTGTACGACCTGCCTGAAGCCATTTCTCGTCCGGAAGATTCGCTACGCCAATCCACAACGGCGCGCGGTATAATTGTATAATATGCGCACGGTCATTTAATCGGAAGAATACTTCACGGCGCCACGAACGGTCACTCCACGAGGGAACGACGGAACAATGTAAGGATTCTGGTCAACTCTTGAAATGGCCCAGTCAGTTAAGACGGCATCAACGTTTGATTTGGTTTTGATTCCGTCCCCACGGCAACAACTTCCCACTGAAGAGGAGCCCAACGCGTGCCGAGCAACGAGCTCATGCCCAGCCCGCCTATACACACAGTCGAGGAGAGCCCGGATATCCAGCCGGACCCCGACGATACGGTTCCGAGTCATACTCCTAACGGCATCGAAGATTTTCAGGAAGATCCAGAGTAGTATATAACATTGATTTCGAGCCTTATTCTCCCCGGATGTAACTATGACGTCACAACTTCCGATGGTGGCGCCATCTGTACACTCTGGATGCAAGGGAGACAACTCGATCTGCCAGAGTTTGGCCGCCATCTTGAATTTTTGCCTCGTCTCATGTCACGGTAAATTGAGCAACATTACCCTAAAAAAACCCTCACATTACCCTCAAAAAGCCCTCTAAGACATATAATAATAATAAAGATACCCTATAGGTGTTGTACGATCTTATTATGACGAGTCTAGGATCAGTGCGACTCCAGGGTCGAGCGTTTATTGTCCGGTATGTCTCCGCAAAAAGTAAACAAACAAAATGGAGGCGCTTGCTATGGGGATTCCCTTTTGACATCACGACATCGATCGCGCTGCCCTCTGGAGGCAAGGAAGACAACTCTGACTGGGCGAACCCTCTGTAGGACAAATGCCGGGTCATCTCCCCTGATTTGAACATTTGCGTCTTTACGGGGAATACCTAAATAGACGTTTTGGAGCTAGGGGAGGCACTAATGGGCCGTTGGGGTCGAGTGAGGTATCAAAGTGAAGCCTATGTGAGGGGGCATCTAATGGGCTGGGTGTGGGGTTGAAATATCGGCATTCTGCGCATGCGCGGTGGCCCAAGGGTATGCAAATAGCGGTTTTGGAGCTAGGGGAGTTACTAATGGTCCGATGGGGTCATATGAGGTATCCATGTGAAGCATTCGTGAAGGGGCATCTGATGGGCTGGGTGTGGGGTTGAAATAGCGGCATTCTGCGCATGCGCGGTGGCCCAAGGGTATGCAAATAGACGTTTTGGAGCTAGGGGAGTCCCTAGTGGACCGATGGGGTCGAGTGAGGTATCAAAGTGAAGCCTATGTGAGGGGGCATCTAATGGGCTGGGTGTGGCGTTGAACTATCGGCATTCTGCGCATGCGCGGTGGCCCAAGGGTATGCAAATAGCGGTTTTGGAGCTAGGGGAGTTACTAATGGTCCGATGGGGTCATATGAGGTATCCATGTGAAGCATTCGTGAAGGGGCATCTGATGGGCTGGGTGTGGGGTTGAAATAGCGGCATTCTGCGCATGCGCGGTGGCCGAAGGGTATGGACATAGACGTTTTGGGAGCTAGGGGAGCCCCTAATGGGCCGATGGGGTCGAGTGAGGTATCAAAGTGAAGCACTCGTGAAGGGGCATCTGATGGGCTGGGTGTGGGGTTGAAATATCGGCATTCTGCGCATGCGCGGTGGCCCAAGGGTATGGAAATAGACGTTTTGGGAGCTAGGGGAGCCCATAATGTGCCGATGGAGTTGTATGAGGTATCAAAGTGAAGCCTATGTGAAGGGGCATCTGGTGGGCTGGGTGTGGGGTTGAAATAGCGGCATTCTGCGCATGCGCAGACGCAATGCGAAGCTCTCGTCCAATCAGAAGCGAGTATTTCAAATCCGTCACAGAGCTCTCAGCCAATCAGAAGCGAGTATTTTGACCCGGTGCATTATGGGACATATCCAAGATGGCGGCACGTATGTTCAAGATGGCGGCACATCCGGTGTCGAAAACTGGCCATTTTGTCGGGATGTGGTCACCTAGTGTCGAAAACTGGACCCTGTATGGGTCCCGCTAGACGTTTTGGAGCTAGGGGAGCCACTAATGGTCCAATGGGGTCATATGAGGTATCCATGTGAAGCATTCGTGAAGGGGCATCTGATGGGCTGGGTGTGAGATTGAGATAGGGTCATTCTGCGCATGCGCGGTAGCCCAAGGGTATGGACATAGACGTTTTTGGGGGTCTAGGCGAGCCCTATCTGGAGCGTTGTCACCATTCTGCGCATGCGCAGGCAGGGAATTGTGGAAAAGGGTATGGAAATAGACGTTTTGGGATCTAGGGCAGCCCCTAATGAGCCGATGGGGTTGTATGAGGTATCAATGTGAAGCCTATGTGAAGGGGCATCCAGTCATGGGTGGGTGCATGTAAAACTTTTCCTGAAAAAAAAAACGGAACACGGACTTTATCGAACAATCCGGGAAAATGCCTATATGGGGTATGGGGGGTATATAGGTCGCCGGGCTTAAACGGGGCTTGCCTATCAATAGAGTTATCTCCTCAGCCATTTTGGGGCAGTGAAGGAAGGTATTTGGTGTAGAGAGGGACCATCCCTGGTCCGAATGCGTCGTATGAGGTGTCATCTTGTAGCAACGTTCGCCAACGCCAAGCTTAACGCTTCAACGCCCTGGTGAAATAGCTCAGAAGTTCTGATTTTCTAGATATTCCATGGAATTGTCACTAATTCTTCGAAATGCGGTGACGCCCGTCGTTACACCTTAACACTCTAACATAACGCCTTGACGCCATGATATAGACCGGAGAGAGAACAACAACAACAACAACGATGACACATGAGAGAACAACAACAACAAGAAGTTTTTTCATATAGTTTATTTTCCCCAATGTTACATCATACCCACGCTGGGGGAGCCGCGTTGGATATGTTTACAACTCAAAAAGACTCTTGCCCAATCAGAGGCCACCATTTGCATCTGTCATATTCGTCCCTGTCCGTTAGATGTATTCTTGTTCAATCAGAAGTCGCCATTTCAGCAAGTTCCATCTTCGACCATGTTCGCTCTGAACCGTTTATTCTAATCATCGTCAGACAGGCCTGGATATTCTTCGGCAGCATGTCCTGAAACAGTTGTTTGCGCATTCTGATCGCATTTTCCAGGGCCTCGGTGGGTGATAGCCCCATAGCCTCTTCCAAGTGACGCTTGGTCTTCATGATGGACCTGTGCGTGGGGTCGCCTTTCATTTCAAGCGGTAGTAAGGTATACTGTTCATAGATCGCCATGGCTGTTTTCCTGATGCGGGGGCGCATTTGGGTGTACGTCTGTTGTAAATTATCCTCTCCGGCGTCCTCAATCGCTGCAGCGTAAGTATTGATAGCTGCTGTCACAATACGATCCCAGAAGGTAGGTTCTGCCTCACTTTCCACCGACGTAGGCTGACTATCTGAGGTCAAGCTCCCCGCATCACTAGATAGACTCTCGGCAATCTCTGTTTCGGTATCAGTCGGCACACTCTCAGCAGTCTCTGTATCAGCATCCGCCTCAACGGACTCCTCAGAGTCTTCAATCCCATGTATAGTTTTCTGGTGTCGCATCATATCATAATGTCTGGTGAACGTGCGTTCGCACTCAGAGCAAGTATAAGTCATGTTGACGGTTGAACGTCGACTGTGCGTGTTTTTGGAAATACGCTCGCTTTTATAGACAGTAACGCCCGTCAACGCTTAGCTTAACGCTTCAACGCCCTGGTGAATTAGCTCAGGAGCTCTGATTTCCATGGAATTGACACCAATTCATCGAAATGCAGCGACGCCCGTCAACGCCCGTCGTTACGCCATAACGCCCGTCTCAACGCCTTAACGCCCGTCTCAACGCCTTAACGCCCGCCCCAACGCCTTAACACACTTTCTTAACGCTTTAACGTCGTTTAATGATGCGTTCAAACAAATGTTGCTTTTGTGCTATTGCTCTGACATACGCCGCCATTTTGGAGCCGCCATGTTGGATCCGCCATTTTGGAACCGCCATCTTGGATATGTCCCATAATGCACTGGGTCAAAATACTCGCTTCTGATTGGACGAGAGCTCTGTGACGGATTTTAAATACTCGCTTCTGTTTGGTGTACGTCGCTAAAGGTGACCGGAACTGACCTTTGACCCCGGCGCGCAAAGGTTTCCACCGCGGACCAATACATATGGACTGATGATGGACACATGTTCATTCCTATATTTAAAGACTCTACCACCACCACACACACCACCACCGACTCCACCAACACCACCGCCGCACACCACCAACACCACCACCAACACCACCAACGCCACCATCAACGCCACCAACGCCACCACCAACGCCACCAACGCCACCACCGGGCGTTGACGGGCGTCAACGCTCGGTGGTGGTGGTGGTGGTAACCCCGGTGTGGCAGAGCTCCGAGAGCTCCACGCCCGGTGGTGGTGGTGGGAACTCCCGTGTGGCAGAGCTCTTGGATCGGAGCTCTTGGAGCTCCACGCCTGTGGAGCTCAGATCTGGGAAGTGACATTTGCATACGACCTCTGTGAGGTCACTTCCGCTTCCGTTCACGTGACCGGAACTGACCTTTGACCCCGGCGCGCAAAACCTTTACACCGCGCGTGGAAACCTTTACACCGCGCGCGCCGGGGTCAAAGGTCAGTTCCAGTCACGTGAACGGAAGCGGAAGTGACCTCACAGAGGTAGTATGCAAATGTCACTTCCGAGATCTGAGCTCCACAGGCGTGGAGCTCCAAGAGCTCCGATCCAAGAGCTCTGCCACACGGGAGTTCCCACCACCACCACCGGGCGTGGAGCTCTCGGAGCTCTCGGAGCTCTGCCACACGGGGGCTACCACCACCACCACCACCACCACCACCACCACCACCACCACCACCGGGCGTTGACGCCCGTCAACGCCCGGTGGTGGCGTTGGTGGCGTTGGTGGTGGCGTTGGTGGCGTTGATGGTGGCGTTGGTGGCGTTGGTGGTGGTGTTGGTGGTGTGCGGCGGTGGTGTTGGTGGAGTTGGTGGTGGTGTGTGTGGTGGTGGTAGAGTCTTTAAATATAGGAATGAACATGTGTCCATCATCAGTCCATATGTATTGGTCCGCGGTGGAAACCTTTGCGCGCCGCGATCAAAGGTCAGTTCCGATAACCTTTAGCGACGTACACCAATCAGAAGCGAGTATTTAAAATCCGTCACAGAGCCCTCGTCCAATCAGAAGCGAGTATTTTGACCCGGTGCATTATGGGACATATCCAAGATGGCGGTTCCAAAATGGCGGATCCAACATGGCGGCTCCAAAATGGCGCGTGTGTCAGAGCAATAGCACAAAAGCAACATTTGTTTGAACGCATCATTAAACGACGTTAAAGCGTTAAGAAAGTGTGTTAAGGCGTTGGGACGGGCGTTAAGGCGTTGAGACGGGCGTTAAGGCGTTGAGACGGGCGTTAAGGCGTAACGACGGGCGTTGACGGGCGTCGCTGCATTTCGATGAATTGGTGTCAATTCCATGGAAATCAGAGCTTCTGAGCTAATTCACCAGGGCGTTGAAGCGTTAAGCTAAGCGTTGACGGGCGTTACTGTCTATAAAAGCGAGCGTATTTCCAAAAACACGCACAGTCGACGTTCAACCGTCAACATGACTTATACTTGCTCTGAGTGCGAACGCACGTTCACCAGACATTACGATATGATGCGACACCAGAAAAATATACATGGGATTGAAGACTCTGAGGAGTCAGTTGAGGCGGATGCTGATACAGAGACTGCTGAGAGTGTACCGACTGATACCGAAACAGAGATTGCCGAGAGTCTATCTAGTGATGCGGGGAGCTTGACCTCAGATAGTCAGCATACGTCCGTGGAAAGTGAGGCAGAACCTACCTTCTGGGATCGTATTGTGACAGCAGCTATCAATACTTACGCTGCAGCGATTGAGGACGCCGGAGAGGATAATTTACAACAGACGCATCAGGAAAACAGCCATGGCGATCTATGAACAGTATACCTTACTACCGCTTGAAATGAAAGGCGATCCCACGCACAGGTCCATCATGAAGACCAAGCGTCACTTGGAAGAGGCTATGGGGCTACCACCCACCGAGGCCCTGGAAAATGCGATCAGAATGCGCAAACAACTGTTTCAGGACATGCTGCCCGAAGAATATCCAGGCCTGTCTGACGATGATTAGAATAAACGGTTCAGAGCGAACATGGTCGAAGATGGAACTTGCTGAAATGGCGACTTCTGATTGGACAAGAATACATCTAACGGACAGGAACGAATATGACAGATGCAAATGGTGGCCTCTGATTGGGCAAGAGTCTTTTGCAGTTGTAAACATACCCAACGCGGCTCCCCCAGCGTGGGTATGCTGTAACATTGGGGAAAATAAACTATATGAAAAAACCTCTTGTTGTTGTTGTTCTGTCATGTGTCATCGTTGTTGTTGTTGTTGTTGTTGTTGTTGTTGTTCTCTCTCCGGTCTATATCATGGCGTCAAGGCGTTATGTTAGAGCGTTAAGGCGTAACGACGGGCGTCGACGGGCGTCACTGCATTTCGAAGAATTAGTGACAATTCCATGGAATATCTAGAAAATCAGAACTTCTGAGCTATTTCACCAGGGCGTTGAAGCGTTAAGCTTGGCGTTGGCGGACGTTGCTACAAGATGACACCTTATACGACGCATTCGGACCAGGGATGGTCCCTCTCTACACCAAATACCTTCCTTCACTGCCCCAAAATGGCTGGGGAGATAACTCTATTGATAGGCAAGCCCCGTTTAAGCCCGGCGACCTATATACCCCCCATACCCCATATAGGCATTTTCCCGGATTGTTCGATAAAGTCCGTGTTCCGTTTTTTGTTTTTTTTCATGAAACATTTTACATGCACCCACCCATGACTGGGTGCCCCTTCACATAGGCTTCACATTGATACCTCATACAACTCCATCGGCCCATTAGGGGCTGCCCTAGATCCCAAAACGTCTATTTCCATACCCTTTTCCCACAATTCCCTGCCTGCGCATGCGCAGAATGGTGACAACGCTCCAGATAGGGCTCGCCTAGACCCCAAAAAACGTCTATGTTCATACCCTTGGGCTACCGCGTGTGCGCAGAATGACCCTATCTCAATCTCACACCCAGCCCATCAGATGCCCCTTCACGAATGCTTCACATGGATACCTCATATGACCCCATTGGACCATTAGTGGCTCCCCTAGCTCCAAAACGTCTAGCGGGACCCATACAGGGTCCAGTTTTCGTCACTAGGTGACCACATCCCGACAAAATGGCCAGTTTTCGACACCGGATGTGCCGCCGTCTTGAACATACGTGCCGCCATCTTGGATATGTCCCATAATGCACCGGGTCAAAATACTCGCTTCTGATTGGCTGAGAGCTCTGTGACGGATTTGAAATACTCCCTTCTGATTGGACGAGAGCTTCGCATTGCGTCTGCGCATGCGCAGAATGCCGATATTTCAACCCCACACACAGCCCACCAGATGCCCCTTCACATAGGCTTCAGTTTGTTACCTCATACAACTCCATCGGCCCATTAGGGGCTCCCCTAGCTCCCAAAACGTCTATTTCCATACCCTTGGGCCACCGCGCATGCGCAGAATGCCGATATTTCAACCCCACACCCAGCCCATCGGATGCCCCTTCACGAATGCTTCACATGGATACCTCATATGACCCCATCGGACCATTAGTAACTCCCCTAGCTCCAAAACCGCTATTTGCATACCCTTGGGCCACCGCGCATGCGCAGAATGCCGATATTTCAACCCCACACCCAGCCCATTAGATGCCCCCTCGCATAGGCTTCACTTTGATACCTCACTCGACCCCATCGGCCCATTAGTGCCTCCCCTAGCTCCAAAACGTTTATTTAGGTATTCCCCGTAAAGACGCAAATGTTCAAATCAGGGGAGATGACCCGGCATTTGTCCTACAGAGGGTTCGCCCAGTCAGAGTTGTCTACCTTGCCTCCAGAGGGCAGCGCGATCGATGTCGTGATGTCAAAAGGGAATCCCCATAGCAAGCGCCGCCATTTTGTTTGTTTACTTTTTGCGGAGACATACCGGACAATAAACGCTCGACCCTGGAGTCGCACTGATCCTAGACTCGTCATAATAAGATCGTACAACACCTATAGGGTATCTTTATTATTATTATATGTCTTAGAGGGCTTTTTGAGGGTAATGTGAGGGTTTTTTTAGGGTAATGTTGCTCAATTTACCGTGACATGAGACGAGGCAAAAATTCAAGATGGCGGCCAAACTCTGGCAGATCGAGTTGTCTCCCTTGCATCCAGAGTGTACAGATGGCGCCACCATCGGAAGTTGTGACGTCATAGTTACATCCGGGGAGAATAAGGCTCGAAATCAATGTTATATACTACTATCCAGTGTATATCCATAGTATATCTCTTACCGGGTATCAGTGTATTAAGTGACATGTACCGGGACCATTCGTCCATGATCCGCCGACTGCTAGACATCTAAAATGTCCGGCTGGTGGATCTCACCTCTACACAAATACGTGGAAGCTATGTTCAACGACAAAACTACGACCTTCAAGTTGAATATGGCGTTCGGTTATTTGCTGTGTCAGAAGGAGACCGGTACTTTTACTTGACCACTAAAATTCGGATATTTGACCAACCGTTCACCACTATTAATCGGGCGTCGCTGGAGACGAAGCAGGCTCAAATGAATTAATTGAATTTCTTGGAATGGGCCTATCAACAACGCCTCAACACCCAATGGGTCGTGCAGAGGGTGATCAATGTCACGTTTTTCTTCACCATGCTGACCAATCACCCCATCGGATGAACGTATCACCCATGCACTGATGGATACCGTAACATGCCGAATATACTGTATATGCCGATCTATAAGTCAGCTCTGTAAACACTTGTATCTAAGATGGTGTTTTTAATAGTTCAATTTTTATTCAGTGAAAAAACATCATAATAAACATAGTCAAGACTGCTCCCCCAGTTTGGGTATGACGTGACTTTGGTATGATAAACTATTTGAATATTACTGAACTTGTTATTATTGATGAAAGCTTCAGAACGACAACCACGTTATATTTCGATGAGATATACCCTTAGATTGCACAAACACGTGTTTTATTCCGTGGTGTGAACCGATTGATACATACACCTCATCCACGCATTAATGTTATATAATAGCATGGTACAATCTCTCGCAAAAGGTAAAAACTGTTTTGCTTGGGTGTAAAGGCATTAGGATAAGGCGTTAAGGTGTCATGATAAGGCATTATGACGTTCAGATAGGGCGTTAAGGCGTTACTGTAAAACTCTCCACAACGGTCATAGAGCAAATGTTTCTGCTTTCTCTACTACTAAGGGGCAACTGGATTACATTCCCTTGACTTGGTTTTTTTTGTCGAAATTGAGAGACTACACAATCTCAACAACAACAAAATTCTCATTTCTACGCCAGTCGGACTCGCTCCAACGAGTGATTCGCGCCATAGACGTAATTCCAAGACACAACACCCCAGTCGGACTCTCCCCGACGAGTGCTTCACTTTGAAACCTCAAATGACCCATTTGGACCAAGGACGGCCCACTTGGACCCCAACACGTCCATTCCAATGCCCTTTCCCCACAATTCCCTACCTGCGCATGTGCATCATAGCCTTAATTCCACGACACACCAGTCCAGTCCGACGCTCCCCCAAGAGTACTTCAACATTACACCTCCCAGGTGGACCAATATTGGTTCACCTCAACCACAAAACATCCATTCCAATGCTCTTTTCTCACAATTCCCAGTCTGCGCATGCGCGTCATAACCTTACCTCCAGGACAAACTAGTCCAGTCGGACGCTCCCCCAAGAATACTTTAAATTGATAACTCACAACACCATTCGGCCCACGGATAATCAATCTCGACTCCACTGAAATGTCTATTTTCTTCTATTCCCCGACTGCGCATGCGCTGATTGTTATCTGAAGTCCCGTGACCAGACGTGACCCGGAAGTGACCTATGAACCTGATGTGACATTTGACACGGATGTGACCGTTGACCCGGTTGTAACGTCACTGCTGCACTTCACGCCTCACCCTCAAAAATAATAAGGGATTTCAGTTCTTTCTACTACTGTAATTTAACATGGACATCTCATTAGAGGGGGGGGGGCTTTTATATTGTGGCCCGTAAAGAATGGAAAGATAATAAGTAAAGAAAACTTTGAGCTTACCGCGATTTGATCATATGAGCGGTTCATCATGGCTATAAGCATATTTAGCATCACGAGACTGACGACAACCATGTAGGCCCCCAGTAGTATATAGGCAACATGCTGGGTCAAGGTCTTGTCATATGGTCCCATATGGATGATATCATACTCCACCAAGCCAAAAGTTGCCCAGAATACTGATCGGAACGTCTTCTCCACTCTGAAAGTGAGAAAATATTTTGTTGTTAAGATCTTCATTCGGGAATGACGAGCAGGAATCTACGAAGGGGACCGATTGTATCTCTCTCCGTTGAGAATGATAAGCTATTCTACACTCGGCACGGTCTCGTACTATAATGTAGGACATAGTACCTCTATTCACACTGCTAGGAATTCATATTGGCATCCACAGTAAAAGCACAGTATCACGCCGAAACTCCGAACAGCGCATGTCAGCTGTATGACTTCCGTTACCATGGATATCAGTTTGAGACGAAAAACCAAGACAAACATCTCAAATTAGAAGAGATCCTTCGCGGGTAGAATCAAGGGAATATCCCTTTCATCTGGATATACATTTTATCTCCTGATAACGGAGAAATACAAGGACTACGTGAGCGGAAACACAGCATATAGCATGTGGTGTACCTCAGCTGTGGCGAATCACGGTTTACTCCCAAGAGGTGTAAAATCCATACACCATTATTGCGCGAGGTACTATGATTTGACGGAATAGGCCGAGCGGTCGCGATGCCATTCGTGACTGCTTGGCATATTCCGTCGAAGTCACTTGACCTGGCGTATTAATGGTGCAGATTTACAGTTCCCAGCTGTAAACTGATCCGCCGGAGTGTGACACAGTACATATTACAGGATGCATATCCGCTCACATTGTATTGTATTTCTCCCTTATCAGAAAATAAAATATATATCTAAACGAATTGAATATTCCCTTGATTCTTCCCCCCCGAAAGATCTCGTCTATTTTGAGGTGTTTCTCCTGGTTTTCCACCTCCAGCTGATCTCCATGGCAACGGAAGTCATACAGCTGACATGCGCTGCTCGGAGTTTCGGCTTGATACTGTGCTTTCAACATGGATGTCAATATGCGCGTCGAGATACTATATCCTACATTATAGTTCGAGACCGTGCCGTGTGTCGACGATGCCTACGGATAGTTTGATATCGGATAAACTTTTCCCATATCTGCTTAAAAGTTGTTTGCTTGTTTGATTTGTGTAAACTTCTAAAACGCTGAATCGACTGAGTCGAAAATATGTGGACGAACTCATGGTATGCACCTGGACGGTCTTCCCAGGTGTTGTGATTGGCCACGCCCAAAATATACTTCAATATTATGAACCTTCATTGCAGTTTCCAGTGATTTCTTAATCAGAACTTATACATGTACATGCAGCTAGCACGAATGTGATGCTGGCGTCAGCCAACACTGCACGCTGGTCGTATCTCTCTTACTGTTGCATTTAGCTGCCAACATACCATGGCAATTCGACACAGAAATTCCTGAAGAGCGCGCAGCAGCTACGTACAAAATGGAGCTGACGCCACCAAATACTAAACAGAATATGGAATGTGAAATCAGATAATCTCAGTCAACTAACATCTTATACTGAAACACAAATCTCACATTGAAGCTATGGAAAAGTAATGTGTTTTCACTGAGGCAGATATATTCTGCCAATCGGCTGACTAGATACAGATGTACAATCGATGGATCTCCTCGTTTCAGGCGTCCACCTCAAGCGAACGGCAGTAGATTGGCATGTCTAGCTGGAAGCTTTGACTAAGGACCAATAACTATGGCGGGGAGGGAAGGGGGGGGGGGGGGTGCATTAGGAAACTGAATTTTTTTTCTGTACAAACACAGCAAATTTTGAGTATTGTATAGTAAAAATGTAGTTGCTTACGCACAAGAAAAATTAGTCCGAAACTATTCACAATTTTCATGTTAATGAGAGATGATTTTTGTGCCCTTCAGGCGTGAATTCGTACAACATTTTTTCAAAATTTCAACAAGAACATCTCTTGAACAAAAAAAAAGTAACACAATGAAAGTTCAATCTATTGCGAGATATAAGATATCAAAATGGATTTGATTCAACAGGTGTTTTTGTTGATTTTTTTTTAATACGGAAATACATCTTCTCGCAACTAGTCATTTCCTCTGTCAGAGGCGTGCTGTGAAACACATCGTGATTAGCCGCGATTTGTCTCGCGTGATTTGGCGAGAACGGTCAAAGGCATCAGACTACCAAAAGATTTACATTAACAAAAATGTACCTGGCTGTTTCCCTAATAAAATTTAGACGTTCTTCTTTCGACGGGAAGTAGTTTATTGTGAGAGCACAAAGTTGTCCGTCGAAATGTTAAGCTATGCGCACTTGTACAAAAGTCTGCCAACCGAAATCAGTGCTCAGTCTTCGCAAATAGTTCCCCGGTGAAGACTGTAAATTAACAGTGAATTGAAATAAAATTTGCAGCTGAATAGAACAAATGTCATACTTGTCAACCGTATCACTGGCCTTTGATTATTTCGTTGGAACGAAGGCGGAACAAAATCTAGAAAAGTGTGGTCTTTGGCAGAGATAATGTGTAGGGTTAACGGATCGGGACTATTTTTCTTTTTGGTAGTCTGAAACCTGGATGTATATATTGCATAAGTTCACTCAGATTGTATATTAGGCTGACCTGGGGTTATCTTCTCGCTCAGATTAGACACAATGTATCACAACATGCATTTTCCATCCAGCCAAACAGAAGAATATAGGAGCTATACCGTCTGAAAGAAGTCTGATGGTTTAAAAAACTCACGTTCCAAAGTGTTCCCCTGCTGTTACATCAGTAATATTCTCTGTTGTGACCTGACTGTGGAGATCCGTCTCGTAGTGCCACAACAAGTTGTCAATGCCAACCATGAAGGCAATCAACATTATTGAAAACAAGACTGTAAAACGTAGGATATCCTGGATGAAAAAGAATGAGGACTTGCGTCACTAAACACCTATAGCTAAGCTATACGTTACCAATGTCAGAAAACATATTATCTGCAAGAAAATTTAAAGTTGAATGATGGGCCGAGAGGTCGTCAGCAAAGGCGTTAGTCTACTCCATCATGGCGTCGTCTCACGTTTTCCGCGAAATAAAAGAACTTATGCTGTTCTAGAAGTGTGTATCATTATATTAGACTAGCGTGATGGCACCGAGACTCGTCACCCCCCTACACCACTAGCACAGTCTCTACACGCAAGACGAAATGCAAAGTCGCCACGCGGGGATAATGAGTGTGACAAATTATGTCCATGTACGTTTCATAGGTTAAGCATTTAAATTCCAACATTAGCTCATCTCCCGTTATGCAACACTCGACTTTTTATTTTGAATCTGCACGAACACGACATATACCAATCTGACTGCGCAACTACGTCAGTAGTATATAAAGGGCATTACAGCGCATATTGACCTACTTTTTTGTTCCCCCCGGGTAAAATTTGTGGAGGAAACGTGGAGGAGAGGTCAAGTGCAGTATAGTTCCGGCAGAATCACCAAAAAGCTACCTCCGAACACAGAAGAGTTCCAATTGTTACAGGGAATGTATTCCTCCGCGGTGATGCGGTTTGGCTGTGATGCGATCGCGGAAGAAAGCTTCCGCGGAGAAAAAGTAGTTCCTAGACTACAAATACGCTGCATGGTCCGATTGGGCCGAGCGAGGCTCTTTTCAGTCATGTCATGGGTGTTTTCACAGAATAAATAAATAAATAAATAAAATTAATTAATTTTAATTGTATATAGTACTGATTACAGAGCCCATTTTGTCACGGGGAGAAAAAACCCTCACGTTACCCTAAAAAAAACCTCTAAGCCATATAATAATAATAAACATAATCTATAGGTGTTGTACCATGTTAATAGGATCAGTCTAGCATCTGTACCACCCTAGGGTCGAGCGTTTATTGTCCCGTGTATCTCCGCAAAAAAACAACAAACAAAATGGCGGCTCCAGGATGGTGTGGGGACACCCTTTCCACATCACGGCGTCGATCCTAACCATAGCGCCATCTGCACACACTGACGCAAGGGAGACAACTCGTGTGGCCCAAGGGTATGGAAATAGCCGTTTTGGAGCTAGGGGAGCCACAAATGGTCCAATGGGGTCATATGAGGTATCAAAGTGAAGCATTCGTGAAGGGGCATCTAATGGGCTGGGTGTGGGGTTGAACTATCGGCATTCTGCGCATGCGCGGTGGCCCAAGGGTATGAAAATAGACGTTTTGGAGCTAGGGGAGCCACTAATGGTCCAATGGGATCGAGTGAGGTATCAAAGTGAAGCATTCGTGAAGGGGCATCTGATGGGCTGGGTGTGGGGTTGAAGTATCGGCATTCTGCGCATGCGCGGTGGCCGAAAGGTATGGAAATAGACGTTTTGGAGCTAGGGGAGCCCCTAATGGTCCAATGGGGTCATATGAGGTATCAATGTGAAGCATTCATGAAGGGGCATCTAATGGGCTGGGTGTGGGGTTGAAATATCGGCATTCTGCGCATGCGCGGTGGCCAAAGGGTATGAAAATAGCCGTTTTGGAGCTAGGGGAGCCCCTAATGGTCCAATGGGGTCGAGTGAGGTAGGAATATCATTCTGCGCATGCGCAGACGCAATGCGGAGCTCTCGTCCAATCAGAAGCGAGTATTTCAAATCCGTCACAGAGCTCTCAGCCAATCAGAAGCGAGTATTTTGACCCGGTGCATTATGGGCCATATCCAAGATGGCGGCACGTATGTTCAAGACGGCGGCACATCCGGTGTCGAAAACTGGCCATTTCGTCGGGATGTGGTCACCTAGTGTCGAAAACTGGACCTTGTATGGGTCCTGGTAGACGCTTTGGAGCTAAGGGAGCCCCTAATGGGTCGATGGAGTTGTATGAGGTATCAAAGTGAAGTATATTTCAAGCATGGGTGGGTGCATGTAAAATTTTTCCTGAAAAAAATACGGAACACGGACTTTATCCTAAATGACGTGAAAATGCCTATATGGGGTATGGGGGGTATAGGACCATCCTGGGAAACCTACTTGTCGACATTTGCGGTATAGGTTGTGGGGTCTCGTTTTCTTAGTCTCGTCAAGGCAAACATGATAGGAAGTGTCCCGCAGCGAATCGGTGAAATTTTTGAAAAAGTACGATATAGCCCCATATAGTCCCATACTGGGGGTATAGAATCAATGTTTGTCCCCCTGGGAAACGTACTTCTATACATTTGCGGTAGAGTTGTTTGGATTTGTTTTTCACGTCTCGTCATTTAGAACATGATAGGAAGTGTCCCGGCACGAATCGGTGAAATTTTTGAAAAAGTACGATATAGCCCCATATAGTCCCATACTGGGGGTATAGGATCAATGTTTGTCCCCCTGGGAAACGTACTTCTATACATTTGCGGTAGGGTTGTGGGGTCTCGTTTTACTCGTCTCGTCATTTAGAACATGATAGGAAGTGTCCCGGAGCGAATCGGTGAAATTTTTGAAAAAAGTCACGATATAGCCATATAGTCCCATACTGGGGTATATGATCAATGTTTGTCCCCCTGGGAAACCTACTTCTATACATTTGCGGTAGGGTTGTTTGGATTTGTTTTTCACGTCTCGTCATTTAGAACACGATAGGAAGTGTCCCGGAGCGAATCGGTGAAATTTTTGAAAAAAGTCACCGAGGCCTGGGTAGACCCATAGGCCTATACTGCATGGATATGGGTGTATAGGCCCATACGGGGTGGACATGTTGGAGTCTAGGTGAGTCCCTAATGGTCCAATGGGGTCGAGTGAGGTCTTATTTTGAAGCTCTCGTGGAGGAGCACTTGACTACACTAATGGTTCGTCCGTGTTCAATAGTCTGCGCATGCGCAGCCTGGCCCGTAGTATAGAAAGTAGGCATTTTGGGGGGTATGTGGGTGTGTGTTTGGGTTAGAGATGGGCTATTCACGGTTCGAATGGTTCGTGTGAGGTATCAATGTGAAGCTTGTGTGGGGTAGAGTCAGAATGGCGTGTTTTTAAATGCAAGTCGCGTCAATCTGCGCATGCGCAGTCTGGCCGTAGTAGAGAAATGAGGCATTTTGGGGGTATGTGGGTGTGTGTTTGGGGTAGAGATGGACCGCTATGGGTCCGAATGGGTCGTGGAAGGTGTCAAAGTGAAGCTTGTGTGGGTTAGAGTCAGAATGGTGTGTTTTTAAGTGCAAGTCGCGTTAATCTGCGCATGCGCAGTTGGTTGTAGTAAGTAAAGTGACCATTTTGGGGCAGTACATGAAGGTATTTGGGGTCGACATGGACTATTCACGGTTCGAATGCGTCCTGGAAGGTGTCATCTTGTAGCTCTCGGGGTGTAGACCCCGATTTGAGGGCTGTTCACGTCACCTGTGACGTCATCGGTGACGTCATCAGTACGAGTAGTAAGTAAAGTGGGTATTTTGGGGCAGTGAAAGGAAGGTATTTGGTGTAGAGATGGACCATCCTTGGTCCGAATGCGTCCTGGGAGGTGTCATTTTGTAGCTCTCAGGGTGTAGACCCCGATTTGGGGGCTGTTCACAGCATATGTGACGTCACAGCATCTGTGACGTCATTGGTGACGTCATCAGTGCGAGTAGTAGCGAAAGTGGACATTTTGGGGCAGTGCAGGTAGGTATTTGGGGTAGAGAGGGACCATCCTTGGTCCGAATGCGTCGTGTAAGGTGTCATCTTGTAGCGCTCGGGGTGTAGATCCCGATTTAAGAGATGTTCGCGTCATCTGTGACGTCATCAGTGACGTCATCAGTACGAGTAGTAGCGAAAGTGGACATTTTGGGGCTATGTGGGTGTATGTTTGGGGTAGGGAGGGACCATCCTTGGTCCGAATGCGTCGTGGGAGGTGTCATCTTGTAGTTCTCGGCGTGCAGACCTCGATTTGAGGGCTGTCCACAGCATCTGTGACGTCATTGGTGACGTCATCAGTAGGAGTATTAGCGAAAGTGAGCATTTTGGGGCAGTGAAGGATGGTATTTGGTGTAGAGATGGACCATCCTTGGTCCGAATGCGTCGTGTGAGGTGTCATCTTGTAGCAACGCTCACCAACGCCATTCTTAATGCTTCAACGCCCAGGTGAAATAGCTCAGAAGCTCTGATATTCCATGGAATTGTCACTAATTCTTCGAAATGCGGTGACACCCGTCGACGCCCGTCGTTACACCTTAACACTCTAACATAACACCATGATATAGACCGGACAGAGAACAACAACAGCAACAACAACAAGGATCGCACATGAGAGAACAACAAGAAGAAGTTTTTTTTCATATAGTTTATTCTCCACAATGTTACATCATACCCACGTTGGGGGAGCCGCGTTGGGTATATTTACAATTCAAGAATATTCTTGTCCAATCAGAGGCCACCATTTGCATCTGTCATATTCGTTCCTGTCCGTTAGATGTATTCTCAGCTACTCTTGTCCAATCAGAAGTCGCCATTTCAGAAAGTTCCATCTTCGGCCATGTTCGCTCTGAACCGTTTGTTCTAATCGTCATCGGACAGGCCAGGATACCGTTGAGGAAACATATCCTCAGATAGTTGTTTGCGCATTCTGAGTATCTATCATTGCATGGGTGAATACTTTCATCCGATGGGGGTGGTGGGTCAGTTTAACCACGAAGAACGTAACATTGGTGACCCTCTCCACTATCCACTTGGTGTTGGGACGCTGTTCATAGGCCCATTCTAAAGGATCCACAGTGTCCAGTTGGGTCAGCATCGTCTCTAGCGACGCCCGATTGGTGATTGTGAAAGGATGGTCGTACACTGGGTTGATGGCACTGGAATAGAAATAGCACAATTCACGCGTCATCTTATGGCATAAGATGTACCCAAATGCTACATTTAATGTGAAGGACGTAGGTTGATCATTGAAGATGGCTTCCACGTAGCTGCATTGACGGGCGAGGTCGGTCAGTCGGAAATTGTACAAGTTCAATATAGGGCGATGACGGTGGAAGCAGTGTCGGATCATGGACCAATGGCGTCGATACATCTCACTCACTGGGTGATCTTCGGGTAAGAGATCGCTGGGAACATCCACCGCATCTTCCAGAAAATGTTCGTTGTTGTCAGGCGTATGACTGGAAACAGTAATGCTAGGAACCGGCTGGATATCTAGGCTCTTCTGGGCTGTGGGTATAGGCGGGCTCTCCGTGATCGCATCACCAGTGGCATTCTCCTCCCCGGGTTCATCTTCAGTGGATCTGTCCCTCCTGAGTGCCTCTTTAGTGGAAAGTTGTCCCTCATGCCGTGGTGACGGACCATGAATCAAACGCTCATGCCGTTTTAACTGACTGGGTCGTTTGAAGAGTTGACCACATTCTTCACATGGACGCTTGGGTGGCCCATGAATTGAACGTTCATGGCGCTGTAAATGATCTGGGCGCTGAAACGACGGTGTAGGTCTACATATCGTACAGCTATACCGGGCGGTTCCATCGTGCTTGGTAGCCTCATGGCGGCGCAAGTCGTGCCGGCGAGTGAATGATTTCGAGCACGTAGTACAAGTGAACATCTTGGTGGTTGACAGAGTGTCTGATGAAACGGCCAGGCCGTTTCCTTTTTATAGCAAGCTGGCTGTTGATCTATTTTTAGCACAATCAGTTCTAAACTAGGGGAAAACCCCTATCACCTCTAGCCAAAAGGGCTAATATCGGTCCCCGGGCTTATTGGGATCTGCCTATCAAGTCAATGGGGTGATGTGAATAACAACAAGTTCAGTAATGTTCATACAGTTTATTATCCCCAATGTTACATCATACCCAGGCTGGGGGAGCCGCCCTGGGTATGTTTAGTATGTTCACAGCAAAACAAATTGAAATATCAAACACCATGTTTTATTATTTAACGCACCGTCACATTAGGTACAAGTGTTTACTGAGCTCAAGCCAATGATCAGCATGTAGACATAGAGAGTATGTACGGCATGTTATGGTATTCATCAGTGCACGAGTGACGCATTCAACCGATGGCAGTGGTGGATCAGCTTGGTAAGGAAAAACGTAACATTGGTCACCCTCTTCACTGCCCACTTGGTGTTGGGTCGTTGTTGTTGGGCCCATTCTAAGGGATCCACAGTGTCCAGTTGGGTCAGCATCGTCTCTAGTGACCTCCGGTTAATGATGGTAAACGGTTGGTCGTACACTGGGTTGATGGCACTGGAATGGAAATAGCGCAATTCACCCGTCATCTTATGGCATAAGATGTACCCAAATGCTACATTTAATGTGAAGGCCGTAGGTTGGTCATTGAAGATGGTTTCCACGTAGCTGCGTAGACGGGTGAGGTTGGTCAGTGGGAAATTGTAGATATCTTGAATAGGGCGATGACGGTGGAAACAGTGCCGCGTCATGGACCAATGGCGCCGAGAGATGTCACTCTCTGGATGATCTTCGGGTAAGAGATCGCTAGGAACATTTATGGGCTCGTCCAGAAAATGTTCGATGTATGACGTGTGACTCGAAACCGTAACGGTGGGGTCCGGCCGGAAATCCAAGCTCTTCCCAACTGTGGGTATAGGCGGGCTCTCCGTCATCGCATCACCAGTGGCGTTCGTCTTCCCGAGCTTATCTTCAGTGGGTCTGACCTTCCGCGGCTCCTCTTCAGTAGGAAGTTGTCGCGAAAACCGTGGTGACGGACCATGGATCAAACGCTGATGCCGTTTTAACTGACTGCGTCGTTTGAAGAGTTGACCACAATCCTTACATTGTTCCGTCGCGTCCTCGTGGAATGAACGTTCGTGGCGCAGTAAAGCATCTTCCCGATTAAATGACCGTGCGCAGGTTATACAGGTATACAGTCCATCGTTGTGGGTGGAGGTCTCGTGGCGTCGTAAATTATCTAGACGAGTAAACTTCTTCTGGCAAGTTGTGCAAGTGAACATCTTGGTGGTTGACAGAGTGTCTGATGAAACGGCCAGGCCGCTTCCCTTTTATAGCACGCTAGCTGGTGATCTATTTTTAGCACACTCAGTTCAACTATCCCCAAGCCGAGGGCCGAGCCGTGACATCTTCGGTAACCTCCGTGTCTCTTTGGGCACCTCAAAGCCTGTGGAGCTCAGAGCTCGGAAGTGACATTTACATATGACCTCTGCGAGGTCACTTCCGCTTCCGTTCACGTGACCGGAACTGACCTTTGACCCCGGCG
>JAVTVY010023059.1:0-94499 GCA_036873755.1 Hanleya hanleyi
TTACAGGGTCGTGAAGTAGTGTGTTTGTGCGCAATTACAGGGTCGTGAAGTAGTGTGTTTGTGCGCAATTACAGGGTCGTGAAGTAGCTTGGTTTACACGCAATTAAAGGGTCGTGAAATAGCGTGTTTGTGCGCTATTACAGGGTCGTGAAGTAGTGTGTTTGTGCGCAATTACAGTGTCGTAAAGTAGTGTGTTTGTGCGCAATAAAAGGGTCGTGAAGTAGCTTGATTGGGTGTAATTACAGGGTCGCGAATTAGCTTGATTGCGCGCAATTACAGGGTCGTGAAGTAGCGTGTTTGTGCGCAATTACAGGGTCGTGAAATAGCGTGTTAGTGCGCAATTACAGGGTGGTGAAGTAGCTTGGTTGCGTGCAATTACAGGGTCGCGAATTATCGTGTTTGTGCACAAGAACAGGGTGGTGAAGCTTTGTGTTTGTGCACAATAACAGGGCCGTGAACTAGTGCGATTGTGCAAAATTACAGGGTCGTGAAGTAGTGTTTCTGTGCGCAATTACAGAGTCGTGAAGTAGTGTGTTTGTGCGCAATAAAAGGGTCGTGAAAAAGCTTGATTGCGCGCAATTACAGGGTCGCGAATTAGCTTGATTGCGCGCAATTACAGGGTCGTGAAGTAGCGTGTTTGTGCGCAATTACAGGGTCGTGAAATAGCGTGTTAGTGCGCAATTACAGGGTGGTGAAGTAATTTGCTTGCGCGCAATTACAGGGTCGCGAATTATCGTGTTTGTGCACAAGAACAGGGTGGTGAAGCTTTGTGTTTGTGCACAATAACAGGGCCGTGAACTAGTGCGATTGTGCAAAATTACAGGGTCGTCAAGTAGTGTGTTTGTGCACATTTACAGGGTCGTGAAGTAGTGTGTTTGCACGCAATTACAGGGTCGTGAAGTAGCGCGTTTGCACAAAATTACAGGGTCGTGAAGTAGTGTGTTTGTGCGCAATTGCAGGGTCGTGAAGTAGTGTGTTTGTGCGCAATTACAGGGTCGGAAAGTAGTGGGTTTGTGCGCAATTACAGGGTCATGAATTAGCTTCGCTTGCACACAATTACAGGGTCGTGAAATAGCGTGTATGTGTGCAATTACACGGTCGTGAAGTAGCTTGGTTACGCGCAATTACAGGGTCGTGAAGTAGTTTGATTGCGCCCAATTACAGGGTCACGAATTAGCTTGGCTGGCGCAATTACAGGGTCGAGAAGTAGCGTGTTTGTGCGCAATTACAGGGTCGTGAAGTAGTGTGTTTGTGCGCAATTACAGGGTCGTGAAGTAGTGTGTTTGTGCGCAATTAAAGGGTCGTGAAGTAGCTTGGTTGCGCACAATTACAGGGTCGTGAAGTAGCGTGTTTGTGCGCAACTACAGGGTCGTGAAGTAGCTTGGTTACGCGCAATTACTGTGTCGTAAAGTATTGTGTTTGCGCGCAATAAAAGGGTCGTGAAGTAGCGTGTTTGTGCGCAATTATAGGGTCGTGAAGTAGCTTGATTGCGCACAATTACAGGGTCGCGAATTAGCGTGTTTGTGCGCAATTACAGGGTCGTAAACTAGCTTGATTGCGCGCACTTACAGGGTCGCGAGTTAGCTTGGTTGCGCCCAATTACAGGGTCGTAAAGTAGCGTGTTTGTGCGCAATTACAGGGTCGTGAAATAGCGTGTGAGTGCTCAATTACACGGTGGTGAATTATCGTGTTTGTCCACAAGAACTGTGTGGTGAAACTTTGTGTTTGTGCACAATAACGGCCGTGAACTAGTGCGATTGTGCAAAATTACAGGGTCGTGAATTAACGTGTTTTTGCGCAATTACAGAGTCGTGAAATATTGTGCTTGCGTGCAATTACAGGGTCGTGAAGTAACTTGATTGTGCGCAATTGCGGTCGATACTTGGTGTAAGAACGCATTGTTGAGGCGTTTGTTGAGGCTTTTGTGCAGCTGAAAAGGGTCACGTCTAGACGCATTGTTGAGCTCAGACAGGCTATTGTAGGCTTTGTCTTGTGCGTTCTTACACCAAGTATAAACCGCAATTGCAGGGTCGTGAAGCAGTGTGTTTGTGCGCAAGTACATGGTCGTGAAGTAGCTTGGTTTACACGCAATTACAGGGTCGTGATATATCGTGTTTGTGCGCAATTACAGGGTCGCGAAGTAGCGTATTTGTGCGCAATTACAAGGTCGTGAAGTAGCTTGGTTTGCAAGCAATCACAGGGTCGTGAAGTAGCGTGTTTATGCGCAATTACAAGGTCGGAAAGTAGTGGGTTTGTGCGCAATTACAGGGTCGCGAAGTAGGCTGGTTTGCACACAATTACAGGGTCGTGAAATAGCGTATTTGTGCGCAGTTACAGGGTCGTGAAGTAGCTTGGTTACGCGCAATTACAGGGTCGTGAAGTAGCTTGATTGCGCACAATTACAGGGTCGCGAATTAGATTGGTTGCGCGTAATTACAGGGTCGTGAAGTAGCGTGTTTGTGCGCAATTACAGGGTCGTGAAGTAGTGTGTTTGTCCGCAATTACAGGATCGTGAAGTAGTGTGTTTGTGCGCAATTAAAGGGTCGTGAAGTAGCTTGGTTGCGCGCAATTACAGGGTCGTGAAGTAGCGTGTTTGCGCGCAATTACAGGGTCGTGAAGTAGCTTGGTTGCACGCAATTACAGTGTCGTAAACCAGTGTGTTTGTGCGCAATAAAAGGGTCGTGAAGTAGCGTGTTTGTGCGCACGTGAAGTAGCTTGATTGCGCGCAATTACAGGGTCGCGAATTAGCTTGGTTGCGCGCAATTACAGGGTCGCGAATTATCGTGTTTGTGCACAAGAACAGGGTGGTGAAGCTTTGTGTTTGTGCACAATAACAGGGTCGTCAAGTAGTGTGTTTGTGCACATTTACAGGGTCGTGAAGTAGTGTGTTTGCGCGCAATTACAGGGTCGTGAAGTAGCGTGCTTGTCCGTAATTACAGGGTCGTCAAGTAGTGTGTTTGTGCACATTTACAGGGTCGTGAAGTAGTGTGTTTGCGCGCAATTACAGGGTCGTGAAGTAGCGCGTTTGCACAAAATTACAGGGTCGTGAAGTAGTGTGTTTGTGCGCAATTACAGGGTCGTGAAGTAGTGTGTTTGTGCGCAATTACAGGGTCGTGAAGTAGCGTGCTTGTGCGCAATTACTGGGTCGTGAAGTAGCTTGTGTCCCATGTAGCTATTTTCTCTATTGAATAACTAATGTAGTTTGTCCACATGTTAATTCTGTGTTTTGCATATTCCTCTCGCTCCCCGCACTCACTTTCATTCATTCAATCGTTCATTCATTCATGCGTTTAGTCGCATAGTGTTCATTCGCGAGTCGTACCGTTTACTAGACGACTGCGCGCCGGGCGAAATGTGCTTTGGGAGAAATCTGTTTATAAATGCAGTTATGTAATACACTGCCGCGATGTCTCCAATTATTTTTGAATACGCGGTCGAGCGATACGCTAACTTGGTAAATATTAAATGTTCCGGTTAAAATAAGAATAGGGTGAAACTAGCTGTACAGGCTCTTTTGTATCGAGATGGATATAAACTCCCTGCCTTAGACCGCTCTACGCATTTGCTCGATGGAGTGATTCGAGTTTCTTCACGAAACCTTGCGCTTGTCTTCCAGGTTTCCCACCTGAGTAATAAAGTTAGCAAGACTAGGAACCGCACTCTGTCTTGAGTTAATGTATTTGATACCCGCCCGTGCACGAACACCTTCCACCTCCGTAACAATGGCGCCCAACGTGGGGCGGGTGTTTAACATGCAGTAGAGCCAACAGTGGGGAATAATTGAAAGAAACAACATTCCTGTAGATTGCAGTCATTATTGCACTCGGCAAACGAGGAATGGTACAACTGTGAATGATTGGGATCGAGATTATCTACTGGTGAATTGCATCGAATTGTCATGTATTCAAATCCTTTGTGTTGAATATGCTGAAATTATCCAGTTTTGTATGTCTTCCCTGTGATCAGTGAAGTAGTATCAGCGTCGATCCGTGCGGTGTTATATGAGGCATAATAATCCTCAGGGTGTGTGTATATTCTCTGCTGAGATGATGAGCTCTGTTATTGAAACGTCAACTGTGCTGATATAATTGTGGTGGACGGAGATTCTGCAAAACGGGCCTGTACGCGTGTTATCGGAACAAATCAATTGTGCGCGGTTTCTGGGTTAATAACTTGTTCGCGGAAATTGGTGTCGGCTGTAATACAGGACTGTGCAAATATACTCTGTGGGACTAGCAAGTTGGTGTCGGCTATTATACAGAACCTTGTGAATATAGACTGTGGACTGGTAAAGTTTGCCGAGGTCAGAAATGTTTGATATTATTAAATGCATGCTAGTATTGAATTGATTATATGGGTGATCTGACCTGCCCGTATGAGCCAAATCTGAACTGCTTTGTATGGACAAATTCAAAGCTGCTAAAATATTTATTGACTTTGCCGGAATTATTATATATGTGTGTGTGTGTGTGTGTGTGTGTGTGTGTGTGTGTGTATGTGTGTATGTGTGTGTTTTCCCAAATATAAATGCATTGGTTAAATTTGAAGTTGGACATGCGGTACTAGAACATATATGAATCATTCAAGTTTGTATTGTCTGATTTTTCATAATTATATTTTTGCTAGATAGTCTTTCTGGTGATATATCTTTGACATAGATCGAGTTGTTTTGGATCGTGCGTATCGAGTTGTCGCGGTCGTTCAATTAATTCGCGAATTAAAGCGGATTGTATCGGCGAACGAGACTGTGCGCTTGGGCGTGATTGCAAAATAAACCATTTCATAACCAAATATCATATTAACAATCCCTTGTAACTATCCGCTCCTATTTGCCAACACGTCTGTGTATGTGTGTTGTCGTCTGTCCTGTTCAGTCCATTTGTTTAAGGATAAACTGTATCTTAGTTTTGTCACACATTGAGAAATATTGACTGTATTTACTATATTGACTATCTACAATCAACCTAGCTATAATATAACCAAAAATTTTGGTTATAACTAGTGCCATGCTAAAAAAAAATTGAAAAAAAAACACACTTCCCAACGCCCGAATAAAGCTAAACTCGCCTCTTATTTTATGGTAAACGAATAGCTGGTGCATTTAACTTGTCGTTGGGATAGATAGATAGACCACAGGTCATTTAATGTTCGAGTAGCAGACCAAAACTTTGTCACAAATCGTAAAACTCGTCTTCTTCGATTTGTTGTCAGCCATGTTCAGTTCAGTGCACATGCTCAGCGCATAAAAACATCCGGTTTGCGAAACACGTGGCCGAGCACATGGCCACGCCTCCCCACCGCCCACCACGATCTCCACGGACTTCCAGCTGACATTCAACTTCGTCATGGCAGGAAAAACTGGGCATGGAGCGTTAAAATGGCTGATTGTTTTAACCGTCAGACAGCATTCCACGAAATTGGCCAGAAAAGCAAACTATATGAGGCAATTCCTTACTCCCCACATGGAGATTTACCAATATACATTTTTACATATGAAATTACTTTATAGCAGTAACTCAACAATTTATTACTAACCAATGCATATTACAAAAGCACAGTTAGCGCTTTTGCTTCACATTTTTTCCACACGCATTAAGTATATAATAAATTATATTTTACATGTGTATAATTGTTGACTTACTAATTCAGTCTAATTTCAGATGTCAAAGTGTATGTGGGGAAAATACCCCTGTGAAACAAAAGCGCTAAATATGCTTATGTAATATCCATTGCTTATTAATAAAATGTCACTGTTAGGAACTAATTTCATATGTAAAATGTTTGTGGGAAAACCTCATGTGGGGAACTGTCAATGTGGGGAACTATCGTGTTGGTTCCCACACCGCATAAATCAGTGCAGAAGGCATATTTCAGTTTTTACGCACACTTCTGCTAATTTTCGAATTATAGTATTCTGGGCTTCCATCCAAATTGGTTATTTTACCTCATGTAATAAATTTGGAAAAAGCCCATAGCAGTCGCTATTTCCGAAACCTGTGGGTAACACACCAAACACGTTGTTCTTGTCGATCAAATTTTGCAAAATATCCAGTTGCTTTTGTTTCAACCTGTAAGGGATGGATATTCCAGACGTTCTAACTTGCGCTAAACCTTTTACAACTCTTTCTGCCATGACGAAGTTGAATGTCAGCTGGAAGTCCGTGGTGGGCGTGGGAAGGCGTGGCCATGTGCTCGGCCACGTGTTTCGCAAACCGGATGTTTTTATGCGCTGAGCATGCGCACTGAACTGAACATGGCTGACAACAAATCGAAGAAGACGAGTTTGACGATTTGTGACAAAGTTTTGGTCTGCTACTCGAACGTTAAATGACCTGTGGTCTAACTATCTATCCCAACGACAAGTTAAATGCACCAGCTATTCGTTTACCATAAAATAAGAGGTGAGTTTAGCTTTATTCGGGCGTTGGGAAGTGTGTTTTTTTTCAATTTTTTTTTAGCATGGCACTAGTTATAACCAAAATGTTGGTACACGTTTTGGTTATATTATAGCTACAATCAACCATGTCTGACGACGAATGGGGCGAAGGAGGAAGAGCGAAGTCAAAGGTAACTGGTGGTGAAATACTTTCTTTTACAGATGAGAAGAAAAGGCTGGATTATCTCCGAGGTACAGGTAAATACACAATTTCTCCTCATGGAGGATTTGGTAGTCCACATAAAAGGCTCAATTCTGTCACTGATGATAGCACGACAGGTCATACGTCTTACCAATTTCCCAAAATTTCATCATTTTCTGGATCGGAACCGGTTCCGAAAAGTGAATGTAGTTTCGAACTTTGGAAATTCGAGGTAAAATGTTTGAAACGTGACGGGGTATACCCTGAACAAGTGTTGCTGCAGGCCATCCGTAAGTCTCTCCGAGGTGCGCGCAATTACAGGGTCGTGAAGTAGCGTGTTTGTGCGCAATTACAGGGTCGTGAAATAGCGTGTTAGTGCGCAATTACAGGGTGGTGAAGTAGCTTGGTTGCGTGCAATTACAGGGTCGCGAATTATCGTGTTTGTGCACAAGAACAGGGTGGTGAAGCTTTGTGTTTGTGCACAATAACAGGGCCGTGAACTAGTGCGATTGTGCAAAATTACAGGGTCGTGAAGTAGTGTTTCTGTGCGCAATTACAGAGTCGTGAAATAGTGTTTCTGTGCGCAATTACAGTCGTGAAGTAGCTTGATTGCGCGCAATTACAGGGTCGTGAATTAGCTTGGTTGCGCGAAATTACAGGGTAGAGAAGTAGCGTATTTGTGCGCAATTACTGGGTCTTGAAATAGCGTGTTTGTGCGCAATTACAGGGTTGTGAAGTAGTGTGTTTGTGTGCAATTACAGGGTCGTGAAGTAGCTTGGTTGCGTGCAATTACAGGGTCGTGAAGTAGCTTGGTTGCGCGCAATTACAGGGCCGCGAAACATCTTCTTTGTGCACAATAACAGGGCCGTGAACTAGTGCGATTGTGCGCAATTACAGAGTCGTGAAGTAGTGTGTTTGTGCGCAATAAAAAGGTCGTGAAGTAGCTTGATTGCGCGCAATTACAGGGTCGCGAATTAGCTTGATTGCGCGCAATTACAGGGTCGTGAAATAGCGTGTTAGTGCGCAATTACAGGGTGGTGAAGTAGCTTGGTTGCGCGCAATTACAGGGTCGCGAATTATCGTGTTTGTGCACAAGAACAGGGTGATGAAGCTTTGTGTTTGTGCACAATAACGGGGCCGTTGACTAGTGCGATTGTGCAAAATTACAGTCGTGAAAGTGTTTGTGCGCAATTACAGGGTCGTGAAGTAGCTTGATTGCGCGCAATTACAGGGTCGTGAATTAGCTTGGTTGCGCGAAATTACAGGGTAGAGAAGTAGCGTATTTGTGAGAAATTACTGGGTCGTGAAATAGCGTGTTTGTGGGCAATTACAGGGTCGTGAAGTAGTGTGTGCAATTACAGGATCGTGAAGTAGCTTGGTTGCTTGCAATTACAGGGTCGTGGAGTAGCTTGATTGCGCGCAATTACAGGGTCGCGAATTAGCTTGGTTACGCGCAATGACAGGGTCGAAAAGTGGCGTGTTTGTGCGCAATTACAGGGTGGTGGTGGTGGTGGTGAAGTAGCGTGTATGTGCGCAATTATAGGGTCGTGAAGTAGCTTGGTTGCCGGAGGATGTAACCCTTGGAGATCACGGGGAGTTCCGACATGGGGCGCCACCAGCTAAAGAGACCAAAAACTACATCCAACACAAGAGTTCTCTCAGCAAAATGCACTATAGTTCCGGCAACCTTTGACCTCGAATTCTTCCGCGGAGATGCGGTCTGCTGGTGGTTCCGCGGACAGAAACTAGTCTCCAGACTTCAAATACGCTGCATGGACCGATTTGGTCGAGTGACTTATCCTCGCTCCTCCAGGACTATCCAGTCATGGGTGGGTGTAGGTTTTCAAAGAAAAAAAAGGGTAGGTCTGTATATAGGCCCATACTGGCTATGGGGGATAGGTCCATACTGGGAAATTCACACATGTTCATTGCGATATGGGTTGTTTAGTCTTGTTTTTCACGTCTCGCCATGTAGAACACGATGGGAGGGGTCCCGAAGTTAAGCGGTGAAATTTTACGAAAAGTTTACGGAGGTCTGTATGTAGCCCCATAGGTCTACTGGCTCAGTGGATAGGTTCATACTGGGTGGAAGTTTTGGGGTTTAGGTGAGCCACTGTTGGTCCTATGATGTCGTATAAGGTCTTATTTTGAAGCTCTTGTGGAGGAGCATCCGAGTGGACTAATGTATCGTCCGTTTTCAATATTCTGCGCATGCGCAGTCTGGCCGTAGTATAAAAAGCAGGCATTTTGGGGATGTGTGGTGGTGTTTGGGGTAGAGATGGACCGCTATAGTTCCGAATGGGTCGTCGGAGGTGTCAAAGTGAAGCTTGTGTAGGGTAATCCGAATGGCGTGTTTTTAGTGCAAGTCGCGTCAATCTGCGCATGCGCAGTTGGATGTACTAAGTAAAGTGGTCATTTTGGGGGTGCGTGGAGGTGTGTTTGGGGTAGAGATGGACCACTATTGGTCCGAATGTGTCGTGGGAGGTGTCATTTTGTAGCTCTCGGGATGCAGACCCCGATGTGAGGGCTGCCCACAGCATCTGTGACGTCATCGATGACGTCAGCAGTAGGAGTAGTAGCGAAAGCGAGCATTTTGGGGAAGTGAAAGAAGGTATTTGGGGTACAAATGGACCATCCTTGGTCCGAATGCGTCCTGTGGGGTGTCATCTTGTAGTATTCGGGGTGTAAACCACGATTCGAGGGATGTACACAGCATCTGTGGCGTCATTGGTGATGTCATCAGTACGAGTAGGGCGAAAGTGGGCATTTTGGGGGAGTGCAGGAAGGTATTTGAGGTAGAGATGGACCACTATTGGGTTGAATGCGTCCTGTGGGGTGTCCTCTTGTAGTTCTCGTGGTGCAGACCCCTATTTGAGGCATGTTCACCTCATCTGTGACGTTATTGGTGACGTCATCATAGCGAAAGCGGGCATTTTGGGGTAGAGACCACAAGGGGCTCACCCAGACCCGAAAACGTCCACCCAGTATGGATCTATCCACGGAGCCAGTAGGCATACAGACCTCCGTGAACTTTTCGAAAAATTTCATCGCTTAACTTCGGGACCCCTCCCATCGTGTTCTACATGGTGAGACGTGAAAAACAAGACCAAACAACCCATATCGCAATGAACATGTGTGAATTTCTCAGTATGGACCTATTAACCTAAGCCAATATGGGCCTATATAGGCCTATATACAGACCTACACGGTACTTTTAAAAAAAAATCACCGTTTAACTTCGAGACCCCTCCCATCGTGTTCTACATGGGGAGACGTGAAAAACAAGCCCAAACAACCCATATCACAATGAACAGGTGTGAATTTCCCAGTATGGACCTATCCCCCATAACCAGTATGGGCCTATGGGTCTACATACAGACCTACCCGGTACCATTCAAAAAATTTCACCGCTTACCTCCGAGACCCTTCCCATCGTGTTTTTCGTGGCGAGACGTGAAAAACAAGACCAAACAACCCATAGTAAAATCCGAAAAAGAATGACCACTCCCATACCCCATATAGGCATTTTCCCGTATATTGTATAATACAGGCCCCTATTGTAGGAGTGAAGTCCGTGTTTCGCTTTTTATTTATTTTTTTTCTATTAAAACATACACCCAGCCATGACTGGATAGCCCTGGAGGAGCGGGGATACGTCACTCGACCCAATCTGTCCATGCAGCGCAAATCTGGGGATTACTTTCTATCCGCGGAAGCAGAATTTGAGGTCAAATGTTGCCGGAACTATAGTGCACTTTGCGGGGAGCTCTCTTGTGTTGGAGGTAGTTTTTGGTCTCTTGAGCTGGTGGCGCCCCCTGTCGGATCTCCCCGAGATCTCCACAAGAGTTACCTCCCCGGCAAAACCTGACTTTAAATCCACTTACTCAGTCTTAATGAATTAATATCCTATCAATGCTCCCCAAACGTATACATGTCGCTGTATGGGATCTTACGTATTTCAATTGAATTTGGTGTTCTGAGCGCCCATACCATGGATATTTAATAGCATTATGATATCATGGTCGCGTCTGGACTCATCCATTTGCAGTCGGGGAGGGAAGATAGGTTCCCTGTGTCCATTTACCCCAATGTTTACACCAAAGATCAGTCCATGTATCTACCCCGTATTATGGTGCCACAATGTCTGAACCGCGGCAAGATGAAGACTCCCCGCAGGCGAGCCAGCTAGTTCGGCTGAGCCAAGCAAAAATTCTTTGTCATCAACGTTCCCTTCAAAGCACAATGAAGCGTTCTCGGGATTGGTTAACACACGAGTTACTGCAAGCCTGTTAGATCCTACAAGCGACAATATCCAAAAGGGGAGCAGATAGGATTTAATTTTAATTAGATTGTCCACTTACTATACTACTTGCGTTCACACAAATGCACTAGTTCATGGTCCCGTTATTCGCGAATCAGAAGACACAATGCAATTATTCTGTGAACACGCCCAAACCGTGTACTGTTATGCCAATCGAATAAATTGTTTCATACGAAATATTTCGTTTAGGCACTCAAATCGCACTTCACGACACCCCCCCTCTTCTCATGTTAAATCTAAAATAAGGGGCGTGTCTGGTCTGCGCTCGGTTTCACCACAGTTTTCTAGATTGTGTACTTTGATTTCATCATATATTATTCAACGGATGAATGTGGCATAATTTCATTATCATAATTTGAATATAAATAGAGGAAAACATTTCTCTAAATTATAATTGTTCTTTTTTAATAGTATGATAATTCGATGCATATTTACCTGATTTTTTCCGATTCTAAGTTCGACATAGGCCTATTCCGCCTATGCACAATCACTCTATTCGTCGTACGCTTTAGTGGGAATTCGGTTCCAGTAGTGTGCGGTTAAAGTGCCAAATATCGAATTTTAGGCATGGACAAATTTAAAATCTATAATTGTCGATTTTGAAATTGAGAGGTGTTGTGTTCGTTGAAAGTCGCTGATTCTCAAGCAAAATTTTCCGGAAAGAAGTAGGTGTTAACTATTCAGGTAAGCTCATTCTGTTTATGGTCGATCTTCATATTTTTACAGAAAAACAATGCTTTTATTTATTCTTTATTGTTATTATTTCTTTTTTTTTTTAAGAAAGAAATATGTTATTGATAATTCATTCTATGACAGATCTTCATACGTTTATATTTTTATAGAGAATAATACCGTAAACTGGGCTTATAAGGGACACTTTTTATACTTTTTCATATCACTTTCGCAAATATGTAGCTAATTAGAAAAAGACCATATGCCATTTTGTGACTTCTTACTCAGTCTTACTCGGATCCATCATCTGTTCCAGGATATTTTTTATATATTTTTTTTGTGACTGTCCCTTATTACCCCAGTGATGGGGTTTTAAGGGACCGTCATTCATTTGTGTTGATGTTCCTTAATTTTGTATACCCTTAACAGGGGTTATAAGGGATGCATACTACGTTTTAAAAAATATGAGAGGATGAATACAAATCATATTTAGACAGGATAAGAACATATTTGCGGAAGTGAGCTGAGAAGTCTAAAAATTGACCCTAAAATAGGTTATACGGGACGATTATCACTAATTTTGGAATGTCAAATTTCCTGAATGACGAGCCTCTGTCAACATCCGCAGTCGCACCCAACTTGGGCTTTTGTGCCTGTGGCATGGTGTCCCTTATTCCTGCGAATAATATCATAATGAAAAGTATAGTTTATTAACAAAATGTGATTCCTTTCATAGGTACTTTGAACTCTCCTGAAAAGATGAAGTTTTGGACATCATTATTTTTTTACAAAATGCATACATATTTTCGGTTTAATTTATTTAATAGTGTAAATTATGATGGAAACGCAGCATACCTATGGTGCTTTGTCAGATACCTTCGATTCACAAAAAATACCTTGCATGTAAAATCTGTTTGAAAATAAAGTAGAAAAATACATTTATATGAAAATCCGGAAAAGTGTCCCTTATTACCCGGCTGTCCCTTATAACCCCAGTTTACGGGTATGTCACCTCAAAATCAGCGATTCTGCACGAATCCACAACTTCTTGGCATTGACAGTACTTTATGTCTTGGTATTTTTGATCTTGGTAGCCGTTATATATATATGATGAACACCATGTATTCCTTTCAACATAATTTGTGAGGTTCATGCAAATCAATAGTACTTATAGCGGAAGATCCCTTCGCTGATTGGAATTCACTGTTTAACCTAGAGAAGTCAGTGAAGTTTGCATTTAGTCTTGGGTGAAGGAAGTCGTGGATGAAGTGGGGGGGGGGGGGTGTAACTGACATCGGGCAGAGATTCAGATGAATCGACACTTACCACGTTGGTGCCTGTAACACCAATGAACGTCAGACCTGATGTTCCCTCTTGAGCTAACAATCGTTTTATGTGCTCCAGTTCTCGAGTCGACTTCACATACAAGAGTTGTCCCCCGTTCTCTGATCGGCAATCCTGATGTGCATCTGTCCAGCTGATTGAATCATTTCGCCGTAACCGATAACATGTGTCACCGATACAGCTCTCAGCATACTCTATCTCCTCCAGTATCAGGTACATCATTATGTTAAGGTGATAGTCCGAGAAAACGTGAAAATAAAGACGATCATCATGATCATACATGTAGCCGCTCTTTATTGGTATGATGTATTCACGTGGATGACGTGCATTGGTGAAGGGTGTGACCATTCCATACAGCTGGGTTATCGTTAAACGGTCCAGACTGGATCTCCCCGAATCCTTCCGGATAGAGAATTGACGAATCATCAAACGCCACTGACACGAGTGACCACCAATCGATGCCCTAATATTCCAGTAACAGTTTCCATGGTGACGTTGATCAGATATCAGAAATAATACTGTGGAGGTTCTCACCCATAAAGGCTCCCGAGGATTACAATACAGATGTTTGACTGGCTTATAAGACCAATGAATGTCATAGTGTATAAGAAGGGGATGATGACAGTGTGGGCCAAGCTTCCAAGATGATGGAGTAATAATCTGCCGTGATTGAAAACCATAAACATAGTCTTCACCATTGTATACATACACATTCGGTACAGAGTCCGCAAAGTCTGAACTGTTGGCACATAACACTGACCATGATCGATACCGATAGTCTCTGTACAAATGGACTGTCTGGTTATCTGTAATCACTTGACCACTCAGAAAGAATGTAGCACACTTGTTATAATCGGGCATATGGTTTATTGGTATGGTAACATTGTCTTTGTAGTCTAGAATTCTCGGACCAGGAGTGAGACTATACAAACGCTGGCAGGAATACACACTATGTACTGTGAATGAGATGACAGGGACATCAGTGTACACATCTGGTCCAACATCTCCATACATATACACCACAACAAACATGGTGCCAGAATTGGCGATGAAATTGTTGAGCATATATTCAATATTCCCACTGAACATTTCGCAGAAAGGACCGTGCTGGTGTTCATTCGACAAGATTCCATCATAAATCATGATACCAAAGTTACGACAGTTATCGGCGTTTGTCAAAACGGAGACCTTCGACACTTCTGAAATCAGCAACTTGTAGTATTTCTGGCGTTTTCTAAACAGTGCATAAGTGCAGCATTGCCCAATAAGATTGTAATGCTCAAACGGTTGGAAAGACCTTTTAGTGGGTTTGACGTGAAAGGGATGTGAAGAGTCGATGAAAACGTTCAGGGATGCGTACTTTACCTGTGGACAAGTTTCACTGGGGCTCATGCACATCAGGGATAGGTAGAACCCAGAGGAAAATGCCCTCTTCCTGTCAGTCAGTTTGTTTTCAGTTTTTATTTTGCGGTTTGGGTCAGTTATTGGGCTGTCGAAAGCATATACCGGTACTTCAGTATTCTGTGTTGAGAGAATGTCGTACCGAATGATGAAACCAGGAATTGTTTGTATGGTCCATATGATCGTATCGATGGTCACACCTGAGGTAGGAATTTGATACGGGATGTCAACGTCAGGGTTTCTTCTAAAGGACGACCACTTGGGAAGTTTGATACTTTGCATCCAGGTAGTTTTCGCTTGTCGAGTCGAGTTGATCGGCCGAGAACTGACCCTGAAGTAACCATCTTCGATGGCAAAGTCACTGTGGAAAAAGACTTTTAACCTCTTAACGTCCGTTTTGAAGACCAACGGGTTTGCTCTATTTCCACATACTCTTCCCAACGAAATCTCATTGGTTGTCGCCGATTTAGAGGGAGCCACTTTCGGAGACCATAGGTCGGTATCATTGTCTCTCAGCGTTAATTCCCATGATGTGATACTACGTGAATCACTGACTGGTACCCGAACCTCGATGAAGTTGTGTGTACAATCTTCCCCTGTCATATCGACAAGGAGGTTAACCTCCAGAGAGAGCTCGTATGAGATGTTTGTATCTACAGTCCATAAACAGTCTATGTCCTTTGGGTATCTGACAGGACTGGCTTCTCGATGCGCGAGAAACAGTGACGATATTTCCTCTGTCGGCCCGTCAACTCGGCGCATCAGGTCACAAGTTACAATGGGATCTACCTTCATGGTTGTATAGTGCAGTACAAAACCTTTTGCGGACACCGAGTCGTCGGTGTGGAAAACCATTAACATGTCATACAGTGGAGTAGTGATGTTAATTCGAGCAAACATTTTCATCAATCCGCAAAACTTCTTGACTGCGAGACTACTGTCATTCTCTACTACTCCGCTGTATATTGCGAAATAGTCGCCTTTACAATAGTCTCCTGTGTCCTCCAGCATGAACGTCACAAAGTGGAGATGAACCAGGGTCAAATCAGGAAAGGAAATTACTCGTGTATCGTGTAAATTGTGCGTGTAGTTCAGCGGATAGTTTCTGGACACGAAAAATCCCTCCTCACTGAAATCGACGCCCAAGGAGAGTATTGCGAAAAGCAACCACCCAGCCAGTCTTGAAAACAAAGAAGAAGGGTTGTTATAAATGCAATAACACAATAAGTCAATTAACAGTGAAATATAACTAGTCTGGTAGTGTATAATAATTTATCACTATTCCTCATTATTAACTAAGGCACTCGCAAACTAATAGTATGTTGTACCCCCGGCATCCCTACCAGGTTTTTGCTACGTCCAAGTAGTGTTTTATTATTTTATTTCTCTAGAATTTGTGAACAATAAACCATTACATTGTGGGTGCCTTAGCTTATGAGAGAGAGATAGTACTAGAAATTTTCTGTAACAGTAAACTGCCTCGAAATCCCTCCATTAACCTCGCAAACCTGAGGAAGAATTGTAATAGTTCCTTATAGAATGTTGTTACTTGATTACTTCTATCATTCTATCTCTCCACTTTATAATCTCCTCACCATTCCGGTAAATCACCCTTTTCTAGGCCGAGATATCTTACACATTAGACACCAGGTTAACTGTTTTGAAATACGAAGACAAAACAACTACCATGGCAACGTGGCAGATAATAACGGGAAATTAGCCAACTATGGTGTATAACTTACGGGAAAACTCAATGTTAGTTCAGTGTGTGAGTTAAATAGGTAAAATCTGACACCATATATACTGAACAATACTGAATGGTACAATCTGACACCATTCATCATCAGAAATACTGAATTGTACAATCTGACACCATTTCTCCTAAACACTACTGAATGGTACAACCTGACACCTTTTTCTCCTAAACAATCCTGAATGGTACAATCTGACACAAATTTATCCTCAACCATTCTGAATTGTACAGTCTGACACCATTTCTCCTAAACAATACTGGATGGTACAATCTGACACCATTTCTCCTCACCACTATCGAATGGTACAATCTGACACCATTTCTCCTCATCAATTCTGAATGGTACAATCTGACATCATTTCTCCTCACCACTACCGAATGGTACAATCTGATACCATTTCTCCTGAACAATACTGAATACTACAATCTGACACCATTTCTCCTCAACAATACTGAATGGTCCAATCTGACACCATTTCTCTTCAGCATTAACGAATGGTACAATCTGACACCATTTCTCCTCAGCAATACTGAATGGTACAATCTGACACCATTTCTCCTCAGCAATACAGAATGGTCCAATCTGACACCATTTCTCTAAAGCATTACCGAATTGTACAATCTGGCACTATTTCTCGTCAGCAATACTGAATGGTACAATCTGACATCATTTCTCCTCAGCAATACAGAATGGTACAATCTGACACCATTTCTCCTCAGCAAAACTGAATGGTACAATCTGACACCATTTTTCAACAACAATATCGAATGGAATAGTCTGACACCAATTCTCCTGAACGGTACAATCTGACACTTTTTCTCCTAAACAATACTGAATGGTACAGTCTAACACCTTTTCTCATAAACAACACTGAATGGTACAATCTGACATCATTTCTCCTCAACAATATTGCACGGTACAAGCTGACGCCATTTCTCCTAAACCATACTGAATGGTACAATCTGACACCATTTCTCCTCAACAATACTGAGTGGTACAATCTGACACATCTGACACCATTTCTCCTCAACAATACTGAATGGTACAATCTGACACCATTTCTCCTAAACAATACTGAATGGTACACTCTGACATCATTTCTCCTAAACAATACTGAATGGGACACTCTGACACCATTTCTCCTAAACATTACTGAATGTGTCACCGTTCTATGTTTGGTTCGATCTATTGTGTTTATAATATTCTTGACTCTTTAGTTTGGTTGTGTCGCACAAAGAAATTCCGTTCAAATATATGTAGAATACATGTCAGATAAACGCTTCTATATCGTATCATAGTTATTTCTGGTGGACAGATTAAACTAATAATAGAACCAACCAAATAAAGATTCCGCATACAATGGTTGGTTGGTTGTTTGGAGTTTTAACGTCGCAGCTAACCTAATATCGGTCACACGGCGACAATGACCCAAACAAACATACGCTAGGAACACCCCAACCCTAACAAAAACCTAACCAAAACTACACAAAATTTTGAATATTGAAAATTAGACTCTACAGACACTGGCTATCTTAATGGTTCGTCAGCGAGCTTAATTTGTTTGGCACTTCAATTTATCTCATGTGCCAGACGAACATGGTATGGTACAAACCAATCGACATCACACAAACGGTTCGATATAAAATTCAGTTGGTTTAACCAGATATAGAACCAAACAAATGTGGTTCCAACATCACAGATCTATATGGAATCCTAGTTCGTTATTTCTGCTACACCCGTGGAACCAAAAACAAAGCTAACAAACTAGGGTTCTACATTATTGTAGAACCAGCATTACACCAATCGTTCTGTTTAAATTTTAACTGATTTTATTTTAGTAGGCAGAATCAAAGATAAAACCAACCAAATTTGGTTCCACATGTATAACCAATATCACGGATCTATATGGAATCGTAAATGAATACTTCTGCTACATCGCTTGAACCAATGACCTCAACTAACAAACTAAAGTCTGTCCATTTTAATTAGTCGTCTACTTTGGAGCATGTCAAAAATCAATAGTTAACCCTGCAACAATTTTCTTTTTTGCAGCGTGTATAACAAACTGAATTCTTCAAAATGACTATCATTTCTCTGTGATATCGATAATATGTCACGCTTGAAATAACTTTTTAATTTTCTCCATACAAAACGCCAGTAGAGTTGTTTGTGTATCGGGCCTCGATTCCATAGGGAGACGTGATAATGTATTCATCCTCACTGGCACAAAGGTCATTGATGCCGAATACAGTATTAACGGGTGGTCCGTGGGAGTGTCGCTTATATCCCATGCCCAGTGAAATTGTCAAATGATAAACCGCGCACACCTCTATGACCATACACGGCATTGTTGACCTTTGTACTATGCAACACGAATACATTATGACGTCTCCCAATGTAATTGAGTTCCGGTACATGAAACAACTGTACTGGAGTTGCATATGGAGAGAATTACAAAGTTATTTCAAGCGTGATATGTTATCGATATCAGGGAGAAATTGTAGTCATTTTGTAGAGTTCTGTTTGTTCTACACGATGCAAAAAAGAAAATGTATGCAGAGTTAACTACTGATTATTGACAAGCTCCGAAGTAGACGACTAATTAAAATGGACAGACTATAGGGCTCCACATTCTTGTAGAAACAGCGTTACACTAACCGTTCCGTCTAAATTTAGCCGAATTTAGTTCCACCTACAGGCATCATCACGGGTTGGTTATTTGTGCTACACCGTTTGAACCAAATATAGAACCGATTAAGTAATGTGTTATCTAGAACCAACTTCGCACACACAGTTCTATATGGGGGCATATTTACTTCTGTCCTCTTCACAGGTTGAGCCAACGATAAAACCTACCAAATGTGGATCCGCCTATAACCAACGGTTCTGTGTGAAATCATAGTTGGTCATTTTTGCTGGACAGCTTGAAACAATGATAGAACCGTTCAAATGGAGTTTCATATAGAACATAGACAGGCTGAACCAATCATAGAGTCAACCAAATGTGGGCCCACATACAAGTAGATCCAACATCACAGGAATGGGTCTATATAGAACCATATATGATTATGTCTGATCACAGAAAGATAGAACCAACCAAATGTGGTCCCACATACACGTAGATCCAACATTATAGGAATGGGTCTATATGGAACCATATATAATTATGTCTGATCACAGAAAGATAGAACCAAACAAATGTGGTCCCACATACACGTAGATTCAACATTATAGGAATGGGTCTATATGGAACCATATATAATTATGTCTGATCACAGAAAGATAGAACCAACCAAATGTGGTCCCACATACACGTAGATCCAACATCACAGGAATGGGTCTATATGGAACCATATATGATTATGTCTGATCACAGAAAGATAGAAAGATTTGCAACACAGAGAGAAACGACCAAATGTGGTTGGAAGAAAATACAGAACCAAACAACTCAGGCTTGAATCAAAGATAGAACCAATCAAATGTGATTTGGAACAAAGATAGAATGAACCACTGTGATTTGAAATGAAGCTAGAACCTACCACTTGAAATGTGGTTTGAAACAAAGAACAGATCGACGGAATGTGGTTTGAAACAATGATAAAACCAACTAAATGTAGTTAGAAACAAAAATAGAACAAACCAAATGTGATTTGAAACATGGAAATAAACAACCAAATGTGGTTTGAAAAAAAGATAGAACCAACTAAATGCGGTTTGAAACAAAGATAGAACTCATCAAATGTGGTTTAGAACAGGGTAAAATGAGCCAAATCTGGTTTGAAACGAAGATAGAACCAACCAAATGGTGTTGAAACAAAGATAGAACCAACCAAATGTGATTTGCAACAAATATAAAATGACACAAAATACAGAACCAACCAAATATTATTTCATAAGCATGTAAACATCAACCAGCGGTTATATATCAACTTTTATTCTGCTACACTGATTGAACCAAGGTAAACCCAACTAAATATGGTTTCAAACACACGTAGACCCAACACCTCACAAACGGTTCTAAACGAAATCATAGTTTGTTAAATCTCCTACAAAGGTTGAACCAAAAACAGAACCAACCAAGTATGATTCCTAACACACGTAAAACCACAATCACACAAACGGTTCTATACGGAATCATAGTTGGTTAAGTCTCCTACAGATGTTTAACCAAAGACAGAACCAACCAAATATGATTCCAAACACACGTAAAACCACCATCACACAAACGGTTCTATGCGGGATCATAATTCGTTAAGTCTCCTACAGAGGTTCAACCGAAGACAGAACCACCAAATACGGTTCCAAATACACGTAGAACCGACATCACACAAACGGTTTTATACGGAATCATATTTCGTTAGGTCACATACAGAGGTTGAACCAACCACAGAACCAACCAAATGTGGTTCCATATACATGTAGAACCAACATCACACAAACGGTTCTATACGGAATCATAGTTCGTTAGATCTCCTACAGAGGTTGAACCTAAGAGAGCACCAACCAGATGTGGTTCCATATACATGTAGAATCAAAACCACACAGACGGTAATATGGAGTCATATATAGTTCTCCTAATACATGTGTCCCACAATTATTCAAACTGCTTTGCTATCGGAATGGATCGGCTATCGACATCTATACCACCCACTCTACTCATATTCCGGAGTAAGCAGGCCCAGACATATCTCTCTCGGGATTTTATTCTCTCCACATCAGCCTTTGTACCACCCACTATAAGATACACCCGCTTTTTGAGTTGGGCAGGGCTCTCGATCAATCAAAATAGTCTGTTACCAAACGGAGAATCAAGACATCACGGTTAAATAAGAAGTCGTAATCTGATTTCCTTTTGGATATTTCAGCGTCTAATTGCTTATTCATATGAATGTATCCTGTTTACATTTTTCATCGCTCTAGCATACAAAATCAACACGTTTGGGCAAGCCGTAATAAATACAGACTGAGATTGCCGTGCGCCATGTTTCCCCAGTCAGAGAACGTTCCACAGAAAACTCTGAGAATGAGAAAACCTTTTTTGTTTTCATGAAACTATAAAAAATCAGATCGACGATTGGTTTGGGAGAAGAGCCAACCTGTGCCATGTTAAAGGTTGTCACTGTTGACGAGTACAATCTTCGCGGGTTGTCCGCCGTTTATCAGGCCTGATGTTTGCCCCCATAAGAACATCTGCGCGAACCCATTCGAATCAAATCTCAGCAAAGATTTGCCTGAGCTTCCTTGCTGTATGAGTACAACGAGGCGTAACCGACTGTTCACGGAGTTGTAGATGTCGATAGCCTTACTCTTTGAATGTCGCGTTCACAGCCGAAAGATATTTCTCTCTGACAATCCGTTTCAAATTTCGGTATTCCCAAGTCACAGGTGCGTCTGATAGGCTATAAGTTCCGTACGTTACTCGTAATAGGCAACACAAGATCTGAATATATACATATCAAGCTTAATGTAACCGGCCAGGAACAAATTACATATCAGCTACATTTACATGTAGGATCTTGGTATATCGATATTGCAAACATTCTACGAGGTATACTTCAATTATTATCAAACTCATCAGCTTCATGCTTATACTATTTATGGATAACTATTTCCTAGTCTTCTCCTTATTTTAGACTGCCTGATTATTGATGGACTTGGGATATGATCTCGAGCCTTGCATTTACTATCTTAGAAGTCTTACATTGGAAAGCATCACAAAAAAAAGATAATCTACATCACAGGGAAGACTCTCGATACACAAGATTCACAGGGAAGATTATCGACATCACAGGAAAGACTATCGACATCACAGGAAAGACTATTGACATCACAGGAGAGACGATCGATAATCAAACATCACAGGGAAGACTATCGACATCACGAAATAGAGTATCGACACCACAGAGAAGATTTCCGATACACAAACATCATAGGGAAGATTATGGACATCACAGAAAAGATTATCGAGTTCACAGGAAAGATTATTGAAATCACAGGGAAGACTTTCAACATAAAAGGTAAGATCATCGACATGAGAAGTAAGACTATCAGCATCGCAGTAGAGATTATCGACACCCAAACACCAGAGGGAACAATATCAACATCACAGGGAAGATTATCAGCATCACAGGGAAGATTATCGACGTCACAGGGAAGACTATCGTCATCGCAGGGAAGACTATTGACATCACAGGGAAGAATATCAACATCACAGGGAAGACCATCAACATTGCAGGTGAGACTATCAACATCACAGGGAAGACTATCAACATCACAGGTAAGACTATCAACATCACAGGGAAGGCTATCAACATCACAGGGAAGGCTATCAACATCAAGACTATCAACATCACAGGGAAGACTATCAACATCACAGGGAAGGCTATCAACATCACAGGGAAAGCTATCAACATCACAGGGAAGGCTATCAACATCACAGGTAAGGCCATCAACATTACAGGTGAGACTATCAACATCACAGGGAAGGCTATCAACATCACAGGGAAGACTATCAACATCACAGGGAAGGCTATCAACATCACAGGCACACGGGCTATCCAACATCACAGGGAAGACTATCAACATCAGGGTGGAAGAATATCAACATCACAGGGAAGGCTATCAACATCACAGGGAAGGCTATCAACATCTCACAGGAAGGCTATCAACATCACAGGTAAGACCATCAACATTACAGGTGAGACTATCAACATCACAGGGAAGACTATCAACATCACAGGGAAGACTATCAACATCACAGGGAAGACTATCAACATCACAGGGAAGGCTATCAACATCACAGGGAAGACTATCAACATCACATGTAAGACTATCAACATCACAGGGAAGGCTATCAACATCACAGGGAAGGCTATTAACATCACAGGGAAGACTATCAACATCACAGGGAAGGCTATCAACATCACAGGTAAGACCATCAACATTACAGGTGAGACTATCAACATCACAGGGAAGACTATCAACATCACAGGGAAGACTATCAACATCACAGGGAAGGCTATCAACATCACAGGGAAGGCTGGCTATCAATATCACAGGGAAGACTATCAACATCACAGGGAAGGCTATCAACATCACAGGGAAGACTATCAACATCACAGGAAGACTATCAACATCACAGGGAAGGCTATCAACATCACAGATAAGACTATCAGCATCACAGGTAAGACCATCAACATCACAGGTGAGACTATCAACATCACAGGTAAGACCATCAACATCACAGGGAAGACTATCAACATCACAGGTAAGACCATCAACATTATAGGTGAGACTATCAACATCACAGGGAAGACTATCAACATCACAGATAAGACTATCAACATCACAGGAAAGACTATCAACATCACAGGGAAGGCTATCAACATCACAGAGAAGATTATCGATATCGCAGGGAAGACTATACTATACATTCATTAAACAATATTTATAATAAAATTTATCCTAAAATACTATCGTTTTTTACACGACTAAAAAGATCTTCCAAAGTAGATGTTCGATAAGAAAGTATCGCTTACAATCTTAAAATCTATGCAGTCGATTTCACAGGGAAGACTATCGATACAAAAGCTTCAAAAAGAAGACTATCGATATCAGATGAAAGAATATCGATATCACAGGGAAGACTATCGACATCACTTGCAAGACTATGGACATCGCAAGAACCACTATCGGTATCACACGGAAGACTATCGACGTCACTTGGAAGGCTATCTACATCACTGGGAAGACTATCGGTATCACAGGGAAGATTATCAATATCGCAGCGAAGACTATCGACATCACTTGGAAGGCTACCGATAGCACAGGGAAGATTATGGACATCACATGGAAGACTCTCGATACACAAACCCCAGAGAGAAGACTATCGATATCACAGGTAAGATTATCGTCATCACTTGGAAGACTAACGACATCTAATGAAAGAATATCGATATCACACAGAAGACTATCGACATGACATGGAAGACTCGACATCACTTGGAAGACTATACATGCCACAGGTAAGAATATCGGCATCACTTGGAAGACCATCAGCAAAACATGGGAGACAATCGGTATCACAGGGAAGACTATCGACATCACATGGAAGACTATCGACATTACAGGACAGAATATCGATATCACAGGGAAGACTATCGACATCACTTGAAAGACTATCGACATTACAGGGAATATTATCCACATCAGAGCGAAGGCGATGGGCATTAGAGGGAAGAATATCGATATCCCAAGGTAGACTGTCGATATCACAGGGTAGACTATCTACATCACTTGGAAGACTATCGACATTACAGGGCAGAATATCGATATCACAGGGAAGACTATCGACATCACTTGAAAGACTATCGACATTACAGGGAAGATTATCGACATCAGAGGGAAGATGATCGACATTAGAGGGAAGAATATCGATATCCCAAGGTAGACTGTCGATATCACAGGGTAGACTATCTACATCACTTGGAAGACTATAGACATTACAGGGAAGAATATCGATATCACAGGGAAGACTATCGACATCACTTGAAAGACATCGACATTACAGGGAAGATTATCGACATCAGAGGGAAAGAGGGAAGAATATCGATATCCCAAGGTAGACTGTCGATATGACAGGGTAGACTGTCTACATCACTTGGAAGACTATAGACATTACAGGGAAGAATATCGATATCACAGGGAAGATTATCGACATCACTTGCAAGACTATGGACATCGCAAGGACCACTATTGGTATCATACGGAAGACTATCGACATCACTTGGAAGGCTATCTACATCACATGGAAGATTATCGATATCACAGGGAAGATTATCGACATCAGAGGGAAGATGATCGACATTACATGGAAGAATATCGATATCCCAAGGTAGACTATCGATATCACAGGGAAGACTATCGACATCACTTGGAAGACTATTGATATCAGATGAAAGAATATCGATATCACAGGGAAGACTATCGACATCACTTGCAAGACTATGGACATCGCGAGTACCACTATTGGTATCACACGAAAGACTATCGACATCACTTGGAAGGCTATCTACATCACAGGGAAGACTATCAATATCACAGGGAAGATTATCGATATCGCAGAGAAGACTATCGACATCACTTGGAAGGCTGCCGATATCACAGGGAAGACTATTGACATCACTTGGAAGGCTACCGATAGCACAGGGAAGACTATCGACATCACATGGAAGACTCTCGATACACAAACCCAAAAAGAAGACTATCGACATCACAGGTAAGATTATCGTCATCACTTGGAAGACTGTCGACATCTAATGATAACTATCGATATCACACGGAAGACTATAGACATGCCATGGAAGACTCGACATCACTTGGAAGACTATCCATGCCACAGGTAAGAATATCGGCATCACTTGGAAGACCATCAGCAAAACATGGAAGACAATCGGTATCACAGGAAAGACTATCGACATCACCATGGTGCAGGTCTGCATACTCTTTTATGCTTTGTCATGACAAGGGATGATGGCGTGGAGGGGGAGGGGAGTGGTTAATACTTAATATAACAAATCAATAAATAGAGATGGGTGGAAGTTCCTGATAACAACTATACTACAAGGATGGAATCTGAGCTGCTTACAAACTGTCAATCTTTCATGTCCTCCATCCCCCCGCACCTGATTAAGCTCCGTCTTCTGACAGGTTATGGCCTGCGATTGGCTGCCGTGTTTTCTCAAGCGACCTGCACTTGCATGATTCTCCCTGAGATACACGGCATATACATGCCTACATGTGCTGAGTGACAGAACGGGTAGGCGGAGCTTACTTAGATGCGTGGTGATGTATACAAAGTTCAACTTAAATAATTAGTTTTCAGAGAAACTATTTAGAATACAAAAATAAACCTGATAGGAACATCTGAAGACCACGAGAATAACTTTTGGAGTCGTGTAGATGTATGAAAGATAAGTGACACCAAGAAAATATCCTTTGTTAGTAGCGTTAAGAGTCTTTATTTTTGTCACTCCAGAACCTGCATAATTATATTTTTATTGCGGTTTACATACTACAACATCAATCCCGAAACATTGGGATGGGCAACTGTGCGAAAATGGAGATATGATTGCTAGAAAATGTGTCTCATGACTTATTTTGGTAATTTTAAGGTATTTTATATGGGAAATTTTCTCTTGTAACAATAATGTGACACTTCAATCCAAAACTTGAATGTAACACAATTTATCAGGAACTTTGATGTTCTGTAAGAACCAAGAATGGTTTTTATTTAAGGTGTGGTGTTTTTGCTGCAAGAGAAAGCCCTCAAAAATACCAAAATATGTCAGGGAACAAATTTTGATCAGTTATATCTCCATTTTTATACAACTGATTATCGTAATTTGTCCGAGGCTGGTATTTCACTATGTAAACTCCAAGAAAGATATTATTCTGTAGAACAAATCAGATTCATTACTATCACATACAAAGGAGTTTTCTCATGTTAACGTCACATATCCTTTCTGAAATTGTCGTTCAGTCGGATTAATATGTTTCTCGTGTTTCAATTTTTTCCTCGTTCCATCTTATCAATGTTGGCAAAAATAAGTAGTTTTAAGCGCGATTATTTTGAATACAAACGTAAACCTGATAGATATATGTGCAGTAAGAAATTGAAGACCAGGAGGATCATTTTTGGAGATAAAAATGTCTATACAGCAATTACACACAATTTTAGATTTTTCCCCAGACTCAGAAGTTGCTATTGTGAAACGCAAAATCAAAGACTATTTTTAATTGTTCGAATCCATACATTTACAAAAAAAAATCAGAACATATCTGGTACCATTCTATGCAATCAAAATAGTAAACAAGAAACTAAGGAGGTGTAAAAAAATTCTGTGAGAGTAGTATCGAGACATTTTTAAAATTCGCTTGTCGCATTGAAATCAAAGTATGTTTGACGTTTATAGATGAAACACTATTTTGTGTGTGACTGTAATAAAGTATGTATGACGTTTATAGAAGAAACACTATTTTGTGTGTGACGGTAATAAAGCTGATTTTTTTCAAGTTCATAAACTGAATATCTGCCATAGGCCTACCATTTTATGATCAAAGATATGTAACCAGCTGGTCTATATTTGCGTATGCAATGTAAATATGACACCTCCAGTCAATACCGAAGTTGGTTCTCTATATATTGTATTAAAATATAATTTTGGTTTGAGGTGTACAATTCTCGTTACAATCTTATAATCAAAAAGCGAAGATGATCATGTGGTGTTTACCAGAGAACAATCCACCTCGCTGTTTCTGTCACGCGGCCATAAAATAATCAGCTCAATTCCGCACAAAAAATATGTTTAACAATAGAGAAAAAATACTCAAGTTACATTTAGTAAATTCTCCCGGTCGAAAATGATGTTAAAACGAGACGTTTGAATTCGTATTTTTTTAATGTATATATTTTTTTTTTTTTTTCACCTTTTTCGTATAAATTATAGTAGAGAATTATTTTTATACATTTCCAATCAAAATGTTGATTTATCTAAAATATGACATCCCAGCCAGAATAATATATTGACGAAAACGGCCTAACGGATATGGTGATGTGGAAATCATTGGGTAGACCGATTAGTACTCCCCTATAATGCCCATGGTTGGATGTTTCATATTTCAGATTATCTAAACTCAAGTGAATAAGAAAATGCGAAAAACAATCGAAATATTCCGGCAATTGCTCATATCAGCTTTGACTATGAGAATTTAGAGTATATAACTTGGGTATTTTCTTTGTAAGAAAAAGCCGGTGTGATGCGGAATTGGGGAAATTTATTACTTGTTTCAAAATTGTAACAGCCAGAGATAAATACTCGGGTAAATCCCAGACCAGTTTACAACACTTGTGATAAGATATCTTGGGAACTTCGCATTGAATAATCAGCTTGCATAATCCACACTGTATCGCACAATATCACATGTATAGCGGAATTAAATTAAAACAAAAAAACATACTTCCTTTCGTATTCAGCTTACAGTAAAAGGTTAACACGAAAATAAATAAATAGTGGTTTAATCATTCGATGGTTTGACTATTTCTCCCTTCTACCGTGTACTCCTTTTCCTTTCCCCTAGTCTCTAAAATAATTAGATTGAAAATTCAATCTATCAGATTGGAATTAGTGATCAATCTATTCGATTGAATATTCAATCTATTAGATGAAAATTTCAGTCTAGTAGATTGAATTTTCTGTCTACAACAGATTCATTTTATCGTTTTCAATCTATTAGACTGAATATTTTCAGTCGAATAATAGATTGGTCACTAATTTCAATCTGATAGATTGAATTTCAATCTAATTATTTTAAAGAGATATTTACCTCAACCTTGTACGAAATTAACTTGTGAATTATGCGAACCACATAGTCCAGATGATGAAGTCAACATTAAGGGTACTTACCTTCGCCTAGATACATTCCAATGAGCTCCGTTGTCCTGTTCTCCCTCCATACTTGACATCTCTTGTTCAACGGTGTATCTGGATACCAGCCGCAAACGTTAACGGTGAGGATTTTCTTGCAACTGGGAAGGCACAACTCAGGAACTGTAACACACAGGGATCAGCAATAACAAATATCTTGGAACAATTGATACAGTTTGTTCATGAAATTGGCGTCAATCGGTCGAAATGGACGTCGAGTCTCAAGTCCACAGCGTAAAAATACAGCAAATATCGGAGTTCTATTCACTACCGTCAACAAGATCCAGTTTTCACAGAAAACAGTCTATTTGGTCCAGTAAAGAGGTTATGACATATTTCGTCCCTCTTTTCACAGCGTGCTTCTTTTCAAAGGAATCAGTGGTTGTATTGGAGACCTTGACTTCTACAGCGATATAATGATGCTATGGTAGGCCTACCAAGGACAAAGTTGGAATTCCTGTGGCAATACGCAAACGGGATGAGGGTTGATAGCTCGCTGTAGTTATCTGACGAGCGGAGAGAAATCAATCCGTTTTATGCCTGAAATAACAGCTCCCAGAGGAGCACCACTCCAGCCAATCGTACACAGTTTAATGTACGACGCCGCATTGATGATGTCGGATAATTCCTAATATATTCGACATTCCATTTCACCAATTACACTGCGCATGCGCAGTGCTATGTAATCATATTGGAAGTCTCACAATTTGTAAGCTACACGCGTCAGGTCCGACATTCATTTTAAACAGCTTTCAGGCATAAGGAATTCTCTCCTCCATAATTGAAATATCTTAATCAATCGACAATAGGAAAACCTCAATCTGGGCAGGTATCAATATCTTAATCAATCGACAATAGGAACACCTCAATCTAAGCAGGTATCAATATCTTAATCAATCGACAATAGGAAAACCTCAATCTAAGCCGGTATCAATATCTTAATCAATCGACAATAGGAAAACCTCAATCTGAGCAGGTATCAATATCCTAATCAATCGACAATAGGAAAACCTCAATCTGCGGAGGTATCAATATCTTAATCAATCGACAATAGGAAAACCTCAATCTAAGCAGATATCAATATCTTAATCAATCGACAATAGGAAAACTTCAATCTGGGCAGGTATCAATATCTTAATCAATCGACAATAGGAAAACCTCAATCTAAGCAGATATCAATATCTTAATCAATCGACAATAGGAAAACCTCAATCTAAGCAGGTATCAATATCTTAATCAATCGACAATAGGAAAACCTCATTCTAAGCAGGTATCAATATCTTAATCAATCGACAATAGGAAAACCTCAATCTAAGCAGGTATCAATATCTTAATCAATCGACAATAGGAACACCTCAATCTAAGCAGGTATCAATATCTTAATCAATCGACAATAGGAAACCTCAATCTAAGCATGTATCAATATCTTAATCAATCAACCATAGGAAAACCTCAATCTGATCAGGTATCAATATCTTAATCAATCGACAATAGGAAAACCTCAATCTGGGAAGGTATCAATATCTTAATCAATCGACAATAGGAAAACCTCAATCTAAGCAGATATCAATATCTTAATCAAATCGACAATAGGAAAACTTCAATCTGGGCAGGTATCAATATCTTAATCAATCGGCAATAGGAAAACCTCAGTCTAAGCAGGTATCAACATAGAAATGTATGTAAATACAAATTAGTGTCTTCCTATCCTCATACTGGTATTCCTCAACCCTGTCTGTACTGAACGATTTAGGATGTAAGTAGTAGGTAAAAGACGGGAGAAGGCCTGTTTTGAGAGGTAACTCTTGGTTCTCCTTGATTTCAGGTTAAAGTATAGGAAGCGCCCATGCACGCCTTTGACCTCTGTGGCGCATGTGGCGTCAGGTGCCGGTTAAGTGCCGTCACGTGGAGGTCAAAAGTAGTTCCGGCAACCTTTAACCTTTGTAATCCTCCGCGGTCTGGCGGTGATGCCGTCACTTCCGCGGACAGAAAGTAGTACCATGTCAACCAAGTGACTTCCAATGTTAATGTATACGGGTAATGCCTAAAAAGAGTATAGGAATAGACGTTTTGTGACCGGGGTGGATTCCTAGTGGACCGACTGGGTCGAGGGAGGTGTCAAAGTGAAGCGCTCCTCGAGGGCCATACAGGCATGGGTGTGTGCATGTAAAATTAGGATTTTTCCCCGAAAATATAAAAAGTGGAACACGGACTTTAACCCTAAAATAGGGGAAAACCCCTATCAACTCTAGCCAAAATGGCTAATATCGGTCCCCGATCTTATCTGGGCCTGCCTATCAAGTCAATCGGCTGGGTGCATGTAAAATTAGGATTTGTCCCCGAAAATATAAAAAAGCTCATACTGGCTATATGGGGGGAGGGATGGTCAATTTTTTTTGTGGGTGTTACTATGGGTTGTGGGGTCCCGTTTTTCTCGTCTCGCTGAGAAAAATACAATGGGATGGGTCCCGGATCGAATCGGTGAAATTTTTGGGAAAAGTCACCGAGGTCTGTATATAGGCCCATAGGCTGGCCATGGTGGGTATAGGTCCAACCTGGGAAATTCACACACGTTCATTGTGATATGGGTTGCTTGGATTTGTTTTTCTCGTCTCGTCATTTAGAACACGATGGGAAGGGTCCCCGAGCGAAACGGTGAAATTTTTCGAAAAGTTCACCGAGGCCTGTGTAGGTCCATATAGCTCCATACTGGCTATATGGGGGTATAGGTTCAACCTGGGAAATTCACACACGTTCATTGTGATATGGGTTGTTTGGATTTGTTTTTCACGTCTCGTCATTTAGAACACGATGGGAAGGGTTTCGAAGTGAAACGATGAAATTTTTGGAAAAAGTTCACCGGGGCCTGGGTAGGCCCATATAGCTCCATACTGGCAATGGGGGTATAGGCCCATACTGGGTGAACGTTTTGGGGTCTAGGTGAGCCCCTAATGGTCCTATGGTGTCGTATGAGGTCTTATTTTGAAGCTCTCGTGGAGTTTGTAATGTATCGACTAATGGTTCGTCCGTGTTCAATAGTCTGCGCATGTGTAATCTGCCCGTAGTATAGAAAGCAGACATTTTTGGGGGGAGGGGTATGTGGGGGGTGTGTTTGGGGTAGAGATGGACCACTATGGGTCCAAATGGGTCGTGCAATGTGTCAAAGTGAAGCTTGTGTGGGGTAGAGTCAGAATGGCGTGTTTTTAAGTGCAAGTCGCGTCAATCTGCGCATGCGCAGTTGGGTGGAGTAAGTAAAGTGGCCATTTTGGGGGTGCGTGGAGGTGTGTTTGGGGTAGAGAGGTACCATCCTTGGCCCGATTGTGTCGTGGGAGGTGTTATCTTGTAGCTCTCGGGGTGTACATCCCGATTTGAGGGATGTCCATATCATCTGTGACGTCATCGGTGACGTCATCAGTACGAGTAGTAGCGAAAGTGGGCATTTTGGGGCAGTGAAGGAAGGTATTTGGTGTAGAGATGGACCATCCATATCTGTCACGCATTATACCATATCTTTGTTGTGTTATACCACATCTGTCCTGCATTATACCATATATGTCCTGTATTATACCATACCTGTCCTATACAATATCTGTCCTGTATTATACCAAATCTGTCCTGTATTGTACCATATTTGTCCTCTATTATACCATATATGTCCTGTATTATACCAAATCTGCCCTGTATTATACAGTATCTGTCCTGTATTATACCAAATATGTGCTGTATTATACCAAATCAGTGCTGTATTATACAATATCTGTCCTCTGTTATACCATATCTGTGCTCTATTATACAATATCTCTCCTGTATTATACAATATCTGTCCAGCATTCTCCAATATATGTTCTGTATTATACCAAATCTGTCCTGTATTATACAGTATCTGTCCTGTGTTGTACCATATATGTCCTGTATTATACCATATCTGCTCTGTATTATACAATATTTCTCCCCTATTATACCATATCTGTGCTGCATTATACCATATCTGTCCTGTATTGTACCATATATGTCCTGTATTATACCAAATCTGTGCTGTATTATACAATATTTGCCCTCTATTATACCATATCTGTGCTGTATTATACCATATCTGTCCTGAATTATGCCAAATCTGTGTTGTATTATGCACTATCTGTCCTGTGTTATACAATATCTGTCCTGTATTATAACAAATCTGTCCTGTTTTGTATAATATTTGTCCTGTATTATACAATATATGTTCTGTATTATACCAAATCTGTGCTGTATTATACAGTATCTGTCCTGTATTATACCAAATCTGTGCTGTATTATACAATATATGTTCTGTATTATACCAAATCTGTGCTGTATTATACAGTATATGTCCTGTGTTATACCAAATCTGTGTTGTATTATACCATATCTGTCCTGTATTGTACCATATATGTCCTTTTTATACAATATATGTTCTGTATTATACAATCGGATAGCCTGTCGTGAATAGCAAGAAGTTCAGCAATGTTCATGCAGTTTATTATCCCCAATGTTACATCATACCCAGGTTGGGGGAGCCGCCCTGGGCATGTTTAGTATGTTCACAGCAAAACAAATTGAAATATCAAAAATCATGTTTTATTATTTAACGCACCGTCACATTAGGTACAAGTGTTTACTGATCGGTAAGATCGGTCTTGGACTGCTGCAGCACATAACCAAACGCCAGATTCAATTTGAAGGCCGTAGTTTGGTCGTTGAAGATAGCTTCCACGTAGCTACGTAGACGGCCGGGGTCGGTCAGTCGGAAATTGTAGATATCTTGAATAGGGCAATGACGGTTGAAACATTGCCGTATCATGGACCAATGGCGCCGATAGATGTCACTCACTGGATGGGCGTCCTGTAAGAGATCGCTAGGAACATTTATGGGTTCGTCGAGAAAATGTTCGATGTTGTCAGGCGTATGACTCGAAACCGTAACGGTGGGGTCCAGCTGGATAATCCAGGCTCTTCTGAACTGTGAGTATAGGCGGGCTCACCAATGGCGTTCGTCTCCCCGGGCTCATCTTCACTGGGTCTGACCTTCCGCGGCTCCTCTTCAGTGGAAAGTTGTCGCCCAAACCGTAGAGACGGGACATGAATCAAACGCTGATGCCGTCTTAACTGACTGCGTCGTTTGAATTACAAGCGTCTAGTCCGTCATTCATAATCCACAATCGTTACATTGTTCCGTCGCGCCCTCGTGGAATGAGCGTTCGTGGCGCAGTAAAGGATCCTTCCGATTAAATGACCGTGCGCAGGTTATACAAGTATACCGTGCATCGTTGTGGGTGGAGGTCCTGTGGCGGTGACAGTCGTGCAGACGAGTAAACTGCTTCTGGCAAGTTGTGCAAGTGAACATCTTGGTGGTTGACAGAGTGTCTGATGAAACGGCCAGGCCGCTTCCCTTTTATAGCACGCTAGCTGGTGTTCTATATTTAGCACACTCAGTTCAACTATCCCCAAGTCGAGGGCCGAGATGTACTGGCGTATGACTGAGCCGCGTTGCGCGCGTGTCTGTGTGTGTGCTTGTGTGTGTGTGTGTGGGCAGTGGATTTCACATCCGGGATCTTGTCAACATCCGGGTTTCCAAGTGGGTTTTCCCATCGTTCCTCCGTCTTCCATCCGGGTGCTGTAGTTTTGCATCCGTGTCCTCATCTTACATCCGTGTTTTTCATGAGCCGCATTGCGCGCGCGTGTGTGTTTGTGTCCATTCGTGCACAATGTAGAATTACGTTCTCTTCGAAAACTTCCTCCCATTCAATATAAACACAACCAAGAGACATCAACAACAACAGGCACATTGCGTAATACACTTTCTATTATCTTCACCACCACCACCATCTGGCGTTGACGTCGTCAACGATCACCATGTAGACATATAGAGTATGTACGGCATGTTATGGTATTCATCAGTGCATGAGTGACGCATTCAGCCGATGGGGGTGGTCGGTCAGCTTGGTAACGAAAAACGTGACATTGGTCACCCTCTCTACGACCCATTGTGTGCTGGGGCGTTGTTGTTGGGCCCATTCCAAGGGATCCACGGTGCCCAGTTTCTCCAGCATCGCCTCTAGCGACGCCTGTGTCCTTATGCTGCAGCACATAACCAAACGCCAGATTCAACTTGAAGGCCGTAGTTTGATCGTTGAAGATGACTTCCACGTAGCTGCGTAGACGGGCGAGGTCGGACAGTCGGAAATTGTAGATATCTTGAATAGCGCGATGACGGTCGAAACAGTGCCGGATCATGGGCCAATGGGGCCGATAGATGTCACTCACTGGATGGTCTTTGTGTAACAGATCGACCCTCGTACGATGGGTGGGAGTTCCCCCTGTCTCGATATTGGTGCCTACGGGCTCTTCTACCTGCAAACGTAGCTGCGGAACAGGGTGTCGTGTGCGTTGGTGTCGCAGCAACTGACTGGTCAGTTTGAAATTACAAGCGTCTAGTCCGTCATTCATAATCCAGCCGTCGTCCATTAGAGAATATCCGCGTCCATAATCCAAAGACCTATTCCATATTCCATATAACAGTATTAGCACCAAATTCAAAAAGACAATCATAGTATACATAAACATAGGCTTGTTTCCTGCAAGAGTTAATATATTCGTTGTAAGGTCGTCATCTAAAGAATGATGTATCTCAGTCACGCTTTGATTGTGACTGTTCATATGAGTACCTTGAGGATCTTGAAGTACATGGGTTCATACGGCCCCTAACCCCGGGTTAAGCGGAATTAGACACAAGTTACGAAACGTAGCGCCATAGATCCTGCACGCTACGTTCGTATTTTGCTATCAGCATGCGATATGTATCGCCAAATTTGAGAAACTTTGAGTGGAGGCGCTTGATGGAATAGCCCTGTTTCATAAGTTTCTGCAACAATGTTTTGTGACGTTGATTAAAATCATCACATCTAACGCAGGATCTAGCCATTGCTACTAAGCGAGATATGTATACGCCATATGCAGGTCCCACTGGAATATTACTATCCAGAAAGGGATAGTTTACGATGTCGAAATTGTAATCATCTCTTTTGTCATAAAGTCGACGAGAGAGAATGCCCGCTTCATTTTTATAGAGGTAGAGATCTAAATAAGATGTGCCTGTATGGCTATCTGTAGTTTCCTTCAAATCCAGTGAAGGTGGATATATATCCTTCACTGCGTCATTTATATAGCGATTATCCACAGCGAGAGATCGTCTATATAGCGTTTGGTGAATGAGAAGGAACGGGCTTTGAATGGATCGGTTTTTGAAAGCGCCTGCATATAGTCATATTCATAAGAGAACAGATACAGGTCAGCCAACAGGGATGCACAATTGGTACCCATTGGAATACCTATATGCTGCTGATATATTGTGTTGCCAAATTTCACATAGATATTTTTAATGAGAAATTCAAGCAACTCTATAAACAAAGAAACATCCCATGAATGATATCTCTTGTATGTAGTCGAGCTAAGGAATGCTTTATGGCTTCCGACATTAATATATCTACGATCAGTTTTCTTGAACACAGATACTATTAATGAACTTATACAGTCAATAAGGTCCTGATGAGGGATTGTAGTATAGAGAGTCGAGAAATCCCATGTGGATACATGTCTGTACGGTATGTGACCTTTAGCATCAAGTTCTTCGGTAAGACATTTTGAGTTTTTCAATATCCACATACATTCAACGCCAGAGTTCTTAGAAATAGTGGCGCAATACCTTTCCCAAAATGCTTTTACCTCCTGAAGGGCCCTCGTCAATAGGGTTGAAAGAAGCTTGGTGGTGCAGCTTCTAGAACCAGCTATGAATCTAGCTTTGTATGGTGATTTATGCATTTTGGGAGTCCAGTATAGTTTTGGTATGTCGGTATGATTGGTTGAAAGACAAATACCTCTTTCCCTGAGAAACTTTTTGTGATTGTTAAATAAATCTTCCAGAGTAAATGCAGTTTGGGAGTAAGTAGACGTATTTGATGAAGATATGTCTACACTCAATTCTTTAACCAGCACCTGGTAATAGCAATATTTACATATGAATATTATATTATTCGGAGCTTTGTCTGCAGGGACTATGACGAATTTACTCTGGAGATTTGCTAGAACTTCTTGCGAATTGAGGTTTCTCAGTACTTGTTTTACTTGCGGAAGAGTACTTCCGACCACATTCTTCGCATGGACGCTTGGGTACTTCGTGGCGTGCACGTGTGTGGCGCTGTAAATGATCCGGGCGCTGAAACGACAGTGTACATATCGTACAGCTATACCGGGCGGTTCCTTCGTGCTTGGTAGCCTCATGGCCGCGCAAGTCGGGCAGACGAGTGAATGATTTCGAGCACGTAGTACAAGTGAACATCTTGGTGGCTGACAGAGTGTCTGATGAAACGGCCAGGCCGCTTCCCTTTTATAGCACGCTAGCTGGTGATCTATTTTTAGCACACTGTACCCCAAGTCGGGGATCGAGACTGGTGTACTGGTGTACGACTGAGCCGCATTGTGCGCGCGCGTGTGTGTGTGTGTGTGTGTGTTTGTGTGTGTATGTGTGTGTGGGTGTGTGGGCTGTGGATTTTACATCCGGGATCTTGTCAACATCCGGGTTTCCAAGTGGATTTTTCCCGCCGTTCCTCCGTCTTTCATCCGGTTACTGTGGTTTTACATCCTGGTCCCCATCTTACAGCCGGGTTTTGGACACCTGTTGACCTCAATAATTTGCATATGACCTCTGTGAGGTCACTTCCGCTTCCGTTCACGTGACCGGTACTGACCTTTGGCCCTGCGCGCAATTTTTATCCGGTATTGTTTTGTCAGCGCGCGCAGGGGCCAAAGGTCAGTTCCGGTTACCTGAACGGAAGCGGAAGTAATTCAACAGTCGAATTCCGACGACAAGACCTTGGGCCAGATTTTGTACGACGTGGAGGGCTTCGTGGACGAACCCATAAATGTTCCTAGCTATCTGTTACGAGAAGGCCATCCAGTGAGTGACATCTATCGGCGCCATTGGCCCATGATCCGGCACTGTTCCTACCGTCATCGCCCTATTCAAGATATCTACAATTTCCGACTGACCGACCTCGCCCGTCTACGCAGCTACGGGGAAGCCATCTTCAACGATCAAACTACGGCCTTCAACTTGAATCTGGCGTTTGGTTATGTGCTGCAGCATAAGGACACAGACCAGGCCCGATATGTTTACCCGAGCAGTAACATCCGAGTATTTGACCAACCGTTTACCATCATTAACCGGGCGTCGCTAGAGGCGATGATGGAGAAACTGGACACCGTAGATCCTTTGGAATGGGCCCAACAACAACGCCCCAACACACAATGGGTCGTAGAGAGGGTTACCAATGTCACGTTTTTCGTTACCAAGCTGACCGACCACCCCCATCGGCTGAATGCGTCACTCATGCACTGATGAATACCATAACATGCCGTACATACTCTATATGTCTACATGCTGATCGTTGACGGCGTCAACGCCAGGTGGTGGTGGTGGTGATGGTGTGAGGATAAAATAAAAAGTGTATTACGCAATGTGCCGCTCGTTGTTGATGTCTCTTGGTTGTGTTTATATTGAATGGGTCTGAGCATATTGATGCGATGAGAGGAAGTTTTCGAAGAGAACGTAATTCTACATTGTGCACGAATGGACACAAACACAAACACACACACGCGCGCAATGCGGCTCATGAAAAACACGGATGTAAGATGAGGACACGGATGTAAAACCACAGTACCCGGATGGAAGACGGAGGAACGATGGGAAAACCCACTTGGAAACCCAGATGTTGACAAGATCCCGGATGTAAAATCCACTGCCCACACACACACACACACACACACACACACACACACACACACACACACACAATGCGGCTCAGTCGTACGCCAGTACATCTCGGCCCTCGACTTGGGGATAGTTGAACTGAGTGTGCTAAAAATAGATCACCAGCTAGCGTTCTATAAAAGGGAAGCGGCCTGGCCGTTTCATCAGACACTCTGTCAACCACCAAGATGTTCACTTGCACAACTTGTCAGAAGCAGTTTACTCGTCTGCACGACTTGCACCGTCACAAGGCCTCCACCCACAACGATGCACGGTATACTTGTATAACCTGCGCACGGTAATTTAATCGGAAGGATCCTTTACTGCGCCACGAACGCTCATTCTACGAGGGCGCGACGGAACACTGTAAGGATTGTGGTCAACTCTTCAAACGACGCAGTCAGTTAAGACGGCATCAGCGTTTGATTCATGCCCCGTCTCTACGGTTTGGGCGACAACTTTCCACTGAAGAGGAGCCGCGGAAGGTCAGACCCAGTGAAGATGAGCCCGGGGAGACGAACGCCACTGGTGATGCGATGACGGAGAGCCCGCCTATACCCACAGTTCAGAAGAGCTTGGATATCCAGCCGGACCCCACCGTTACGGTTTCGAGTCATACGCCTGACAACATCGAACATTTTCTGGACGAGCCCATAAATGTTCCTAGCGATCTCTTACAGGACGCCCATCCAGTGAGTGACATCTATCGGCGCTATTGGTCCATGATACGGCAATGTTTCAACCGTCATCGCCCTATTCAAGATATCTACAATTTCCGACTGACCGACCTCGCCCGTCTACGTAGCTACGTGGAAGCCATCTTCAACGACCAAACTACGGTCTTCAAATTGAATCTGGCGTTTGGTTATGTGCTGCAGCATAAGGAGACAGTCCAAGTCCGATACTTTTACCCGAGCAGTAACATCCAGGTATTTGACCAACCGTTTACCATCATTAACCGGGTGTCGCTAGAGACGATGCTGGAGAAACTGGACACCGTGGATCCCTTGGAATGGGCCCAACAACAACGCCCCAACACCAAGTGGACAGTGGAGAGGGTGACCAATGTTACGTTTTTCGTTACCAAGCTGACCGACCCCCTCGGCTGAATGCGTCACCCGTGCACTGATGAATACCATAACATGCCGTACATACTCTATATGTCTACATGCTGATCGTTGACTTGAGCTCAGTAAACACCTAATGAGACTGTGTGTTAAATAATAAAACATGGTGTTTGATATTTCAATTTGTTTTGCTGTGAACATACTAAACATGCCCAGGGCGGCTCACCCAGCCTGGGTATGATGTAACATTGGGGATAATAAATTGTATGAACATTGCTGATCTTGTTCTTATTCACGACAACGGCTATCCGATTGTATAATACAGAACATATATCGTATAATACAGGACATATATGGTACAATACAGGACAGATATGGTATAATACAACACAGATTTGGTATAGTACAGGACATATACTATATAATACAGCACAGATTTGGTATAATACAGAACATATATTGTATAATACAGCACAGATTTGGTATAATATAGTACAGATACTGTATAATACAGCACAGATTTGGTATAATACAGAACATATATTGTATAATACAGGACAAATATGGTACAAAACAGGACAGATTTGGTATAATACAGGACAGATATTGTATAACACAGGACAGATATTGCATAATACAGCACAGATATGGTATAATTCAGGACATATATGGTATAATACAGCACAGATATGGTATAATAGAGGGCAAATATTGTATAATACAGCACAGATTTGGTATAATACAGGACATATATGGCACAATATGGGACAGATATGGTATAATGCAACACAGATATGGTATAATAGAGGAGAAATATTGTATAATACAGAGCAGATATGGTATAATACAGGACATATATGGTACAATACATGACAGATGCTGTATAATACAGGACAGATTTGGTATAATACAGAACATATATTGCAGAATACTGGACCGATATTGTATAATACAGGAGAGATATTGTATAATAGAGCACAGATATGGTATAACACAGGACAGATATTGTATAATACAGCACAGATTTGGTATAATACAGCACAGATTTGGTATAATACAGGACAGATACTGTATAATACAGGGCAGATTTGGTATAATACAGGACATAAATCTTATAATAGAGGACAAATATGGTACAATACAGGACAGATTTGGTATAATACAGGACAGATAGTGTATAACATAGGACAGGTATGGTATAATACAGGACATATATGGTATAATGCAGGACAGATGTGGTATAACACAACAAAGATATGGTATAATGCGTGACAGATATGGATGGTCCATCTCTACACCAAATACCTTCCTTCACTGCCCCAAAATGCCCACTTTCGCTACTACTCGTACTGATGACGTCACCGATGACGTCACAGATGATATGGACATCCCTCAAATCGGGATGTACACCCCGAGAGCTACAAGATAACACCTCCCACGACACAATCGGGCCAAGGATGGTACCTCTCTACCCCAAACACACCTCCATGCACCCCCAAAATGGCCACTTTACTTACTCCACCCAACTGCGCATGCGCAGATTGACGCGACTTGCACTTAAAAACACGCCATTCTGACTCTACCCCACACAAGCTTCACTTTGACACATTGCACGACCCATTTGGACCCATAGTGGTCCATCTCTACCCCAAACACACCCCCCACATACCCCTACCCCAAAAATGCCTGCTTTCTATACTACGGCCAGACTGCGCATGCGCAGACTATTGAACACGGACGAACCATTAGTCGATACATTACAAACTCCATGAGAGCTTCAAAATAAGACCTCATACGACACCATAGGGCCATTAGGGGCTCACCCAGACCCCAAAACGTTCACTCAGTATGGGCCTATACCCCCATTGCCAGTATGGAGCTATATGGGCCTACTCAGGCCCCGGTTAACTTTTTCCAAAAATTTCATCGTTTCACTTCGAAACCCTTCCCATCGTGTTCTAAATGACGAGACGTGAAAAACAAATCCAAACAACCCATATCACAATGAACGTGTGTGAATTTCCAAGGTTGAACCTATACCCCCATATAGCCAGTATGGAGCTATATGGACCTACACAGGCCTCGGTGAACTTTTCGAAAAATTTCACCGTTTCGCTCGGGGACCCTTCCCATCGTGTTCTAAATGACGAGACGAGAAAAACAAATCCAAACAACCCATATCACAATGAACGTGTGTGAATTTCGCAGATTGAACCTATGCCCCATATAGGCAGTATGGGACTATATGGGCTATATGTTACTTTTCCAAAAATTTCACCGTTGCGCTCCGAGACCCTTCCCATCGTGTTCTAAATGACGAGACGTGAAAAACAAATCCAAGCAACCCATATCACAATGAACGTGTGTGAATTTCCCAGGTTGGACCTACCGTATACCCCCCATGGCCAGCCTATGGGCCTATATACAGACCTCGGTGACTTTTCCCAAAAATTTCACCGATTCGCTCCGGGACCCCTCCCATTGTATTTTTCTCGGCGAGACGAGAAAAACGAGACCCCACAACCCATAGTAACACCCACACAAAAAATTTGACCACCCCTCCCCCCATATAGCCAGTATGAGCCTATATACAGACCTCGGTGACTTTTCCCAAAAATTGCACCGCTTCGCTCCGGGACCCCTCCCATTGTGTTTTTCTCGGCGAGACGAGAAAAACGAGACCCCACAACCCATAGTAACACCCACAAAAAATTGACCACCCCTCCCCCCATATAGCCAGTATGGAGCTATACCCATACAGGCATTTTCCATTATATTGTATAATACAGAGCCCTATTGTAGGGGTAAAGTCCGTGTTCCGCTTTTTATATTTTCGGAGAAAAATCCTAATTTTACATGCACCCACCCCATTGACTTGATAGGCAGGCCCCGATAAGCCCGGAGACCGATATTAGCCCTTTTGGCTAGAGTTGATAGGGGTTTTCCCTTGTACGAGTCCATGTTCCACTTTTTATATTTTCGGAAAGAAATCCTAATATTACATGCACCCACCCCAATGACTTGATAGGCAGGCCCCGATAAGCCCGGGGACCGACATTAGCCCTTTTGTCTAGAGTTGATAGGGGTTTCCCCTATTTTAGGGGTAAAGTCCGCGTTCCGCTTTTTATATTTTCGGGGACAAATCCTAATTTTCCATGCACCCACCCCATTGACTTGATAGGCAGGCCCCGATAAGCCCGGGGACCGATACTAGCCCTTTTGGCTAGAGTTGATAGGGGTTTTCCCCTATTTTAGGAGTAAAGTCCGTGTTTCGCTTTTTATATTTTCGGGAAAAAATCCTAATTTTACAAGCACCCACCCATGACTGAATGGCCCTTGAGAAGCGCTTCACTTTGACACCTCACTCGACCCATTCGGTCCACTAGGGACCTACCCCGGTCACAAAACGTCTATTCCCATACTCTTTTTAGGCATTCCCCGTATACATTAACATTGAAAGTCACTTGGTTGACATGGGACTACTTTCTGTCCGCGGAAGTGACGGCATCACCACCAGACCGCGGAAGAATACAAAGGTTAAAGGTTACCGGAACTACTTTTGACCTCCACGTGACCTTGAGCTGGTGGCTGGCGCCACAGGCGCCACAGAGGTGAAAGGCGATGTGGCGCCCCCTTTACTTTAACCTGGAAAAAAGGGCACCAAGAGTTACCTCCCTGGAAAAGCGACTAGTATATACTCTTACTATACTACTCATGTGCTTTATTTTGGTGTATAACATCTATCGTTTTGGTTCATCCTATTATAAACAAATGATTATACGTTCCCCTACCCCCACTATATTTCTGGAAAATTAGTATCACCCCCACTCACAGCAAAATCGCTGTAGCTACCTTATGCCCACACGAATCTTCGGTCAGGAGACGAATCTTCGGTCTGCCACTCCTGGGCTAACCCAAAATCTTGAAGATTACAGGTTCAGAAATTGGTCAGCTCGAGGTGCGAACGGGCAGCAAAGTCTAGGCCTCTTATCTCGCACGGATTCCCGGCCTATATATGGTGTGCAGTTTTGTAGTGATTGTCCAGATGTCGACTTTGACAAAGTGAAGCAAGGAATTTAGATAAGAGCAAAAGTGGTCATTTTGTTACATTGACATAATTAATATACGGAACAAATGTGTGTTACAGCGCCGATCAGTATTATCATATATCACAATAGAATATTCCATATATGTTTGTACTATTTCGTACATGTATCTCAATCCTCGTAATTTAGCTGTTTGCCCAATTATAACCCTATATAAATAAGTTGTTCTCCTTGTGCAGTTATAACCCGTCTTCACAAGTGTAGAGTGTAAAATTGCCAAAAGTTGTTTAAGCTGGATTATTCGACACCCAATTAATTTGGCATCGAGTTTGAACTGAGCTGTGACTCCAGTGCTCAATGTGGAAGAGATGGTTGAGGATAGCCAAGTTGACATGGCTTCGTTCGTTCCTAACTTGGCTAAGTTGAGGAGTGGGGATTTTATGCTCAATTGGAGATGGAAACTCAGCTTATATCTCCTGCATCCGAAATTATGAACAGCACTTGCAATCAGAATCGTTTGTTACGCTTGTAAGTAGTTTTTGTCACTAGACCTTGTAGATTCAATTTTGGTGGCAAAAGTGGGATATAAACACCTCATCTGCACAATTAAATTTAATAAGTTCCCGCTCTCTAATCTGCTTTAAAAGCCGGGTTTTCATGATTGCTGGCAGCAATGTGAAAATCAGTTGTAAAGGGTGCTCCAAAACCCGACAAGAATTTTTTTTATTATTTTGTTGTATATATCAAACTTTCCATATAGATGTACATATACCATAAGTTCTTGTATAATTTATGCAAATTAGAAAAGAATAGCGATTATAGACTAACTTTCATCATGATGTCATCAAATATCATTCATAACCAGTAAATATATTATTTTGGGGCATTTAGTTGTGTGTGGCCCTATTTGATACACCCAAACATGAAGCATACTCATTTTTGAGAGCAAATTCGATACATATATGCAATTATATGCGAATGAGATGAACAATATAAAACTCTAAAAAGAAAATCGAGTTAGATTTAGAAACTTGCATTATTCAAGAATATGTGTGCAAAAATTATGAAGATAGATCAAATATTTATCGACATACATTGTTTTGAAGTTCAAATACATTTGTGCTTTTTGTTGGAATATTTGCTCTCCCCTACCCCCATTATAAGCGTTTGTCCAGGCCCGTAGCCAAGGGGGTTTTCTGGGTTCGGGCGAACATCCTTTTCGGAAATATATATTTTTCTCATATAAATGTCCTTTTCAAACTGAAGCGAATCCCTATTTGCCCGTTTTCCCATACAGCGAACCCCCTGACTGTGCACTTTTTGGAGTGAAGGCGAACCACCCCTCAGTAAATCCTGGCTACGGCCCTGTTGTCTCCCATTTTTTTTTATTTGCTTCACTTTAAAATGCTTTATGTCGAAAATTTCTACACGATTTTGATTTTCTGAAGCGATTTTATCATTTTATCTGGCTTCCAAACAACAATAATTTATGTGTGTAAATAAAAGTGTCAGTGTAAAATGCCTACTGTATACGAGCAATAGGCAGCACTGACCGTCATGCTTCGGTCCCAAGTCTAGATTAAAAATAAGTAGGTTAGCTCACCCCTCAGAAATGTTACCTAATAATAGCAGTTGAAAGGGCAATACCTTCATTTTTTCAGTACTATGATGTTGGGGCTGCATGTCGGACTAGTTTCAGGCCGGAGTCCGAGTTCACGTACACATTTGGTTAGATTTTGTAGTGGCCAGTTTTCGGTCATGGAAAGTAGTCGACTTCCGGTTCTTTCTTTTTCCGGCCCAGCTCAACGTTGCATGGGCAATATCTTGGGACAGTGTCCACTAATCCATCTCAATCGGGGCGTTAACAAAAGGATCAAAGCTTAATCATGGCTGAAATGATGGCTTTGAGGGGTACCCTCCAGGGACATTCTGGATGGGTCACCCAAATCGCAACAACACCACAGTTTCCTGACATGATATTGTCGGCCTCAAGAGGTACGAAAATCAGCATGGACATTATTTTGCAAAATGACACATGTACATAAAATCGCATTTTTAGATGAACTTGCTTTTGAGGAAATAAAATATCAATGCCCCGGAAAACGCACAGTGTATTACTAGTATGCTATATGTCAAAACCACTTCCGTAAAGCCCTACACAAAAGATACTTGCAAATTACATTGAGCGTCTGTGTGGGGGGGTCGGGCACCTCCCCACACACTCAATATTATAGGCCTAGGTAGGTTGAGAAATTGAATTTTTATTTTGGGTCGTAACAAATAAATAAAGGTACTCACGTAACAGGGAAGCCAGGAGAGCATGATAACATTTACCATTCAAGTGTACAACAAGCCAAATGATCCAACAGGGTTCAAAATCTTACGGCACATCAGAGCACGCGGCACACCACAGCACGGCACGGCAGAGAACGTTCTATAAGGGGGGTAAATCTTGCGTGGCTAGGAGACCACTTGGCACTTCAGGGGACGTTTTATTAACGCACAGGGGCACATCAGGGAACACTCGGCACTTCAGACGGCGGCTTATGCAGTTTGGATTCCCGCTGACCGCGTAACCGGCAGATTGACGCTCCACAAGACCTGATAATAGTAATAATGACTTGATTAATTATACCGGATTACGTTCAACATTGGTCACAATATATGGCATAAGAGGTACATTTAGTGAAGACTTTGCTAATTTAAAATAGATTACGATTATTTCTGTGGCTATAAACTTAACGAATATAGCTTCTTATTGGTATTTTTTCCGTAATTCGTATTTGGGTCAAATTTTATCATGGCTAAAATAATCGCAAAATTTGTCTACAACTGTTTCAGCCTCTTGGGTTAAGGCCGTTGTTAATTAATTCTTTGTTTCTCGTAACCTTGCTTTTGAAAATAGACCTGCTGAGGGCGATAATTATTAATTATTAATTATTACCTAGCGAGAAAAAAAAAAAAAAATACTAAAACAAAACTTGGGATGCAAAATTTGAAAATATAAAACCTTTTACTGGACTAGATTTATCAAACAAAACCTCTGCTAGAGGAACAGTGACCTGCTAATTAAATGAATAATGCATACATAATAACCATTAAAAAGAAATCACAGATCACAATCCATAGACAGGACTCTTTGACATAAAATACATTATGTGAGGTGTCATATATGGAGCTAATTTAGAACTGGTTTCCATCAGATTAGTACTGGCTAACAATATTAAATCAGCCTTCACCAAAGCAACCATAAATAGTAATAATATTAATCCTAATTTTTTAGGATTCATAAATTTTACTATAATACAGCTGTCCTAAGCAAGTCACTGGTCAACAACAACAACAACAACAGCTTTGGTCTAATCACGATGCCTTCTTCTGATTTTCAGAGTCAGTAAAGACTTGGAATAGAAGTCTTTCTTCTCTCCAAGTCCGCCACTGTGGATTCTTGATCCATGGCACTGAGTGATTTATAGATTTATAGAATTTATTTGCTGATTACAAGCGCCCATATAAATAAGGCAGGAGAATCATCGACGGAAGTTTCAAATCTGCCTTGGAAAGAAAACGCTCGATGACAGAGCTGGCGGTTGTCTTTTCAGAGAATAGGAAAGTTGTGAATTTAACATAAAACTGACCGTTTGTTGAAGCTATCGTGGCTCCGTTGGCCAAAATCATTTTGATCAACACCAGGATGAATGCGATCAACCATGCGGACATTTCTAAATTCATTGCGCGGTGTACGAGGAACGAAAGGGGTGTATGATGAACATACTTCCGTTTGATTTGAGAACTCCGCGTGCAAATCGATATCTAGTTTGCAGACGAATAGTTATACTTCTTCACTTCTCAATGCATATTTCGTTAGATTACATTGTGGATGTTCAGTTTGTTGTTATTTACTGTTTTTACGATCAGACAAACGACGGAATTGAGACCACAGAATTTCCTTCCGGAGCTCCGACTGGAAAACATAATGACGTAGCTTAGAGGATTCCCAAGAAAGTTTGCCGTTTCATTGGTCAGTTTATGGGGAATCCCTTGAACTGCACAACAGGCGGCGCTGCAGTGCCCTTCGAAGGCATGGTACAAAGAGACGGCTTTACGAAACTTGTTACGACAATCTCAGTATTTTACGAGCAATTTTGATCACTGGAGAGCGCTGCTTCGCGAAATCAGAACTCATTATAGGCATTTTTTTAGGGATCAGTACCAATAATTAATACAATGCGTAATTATTGCTTGCAAAAATACTGATGCGGGCGGGTTACGGGAAACGAACCATTAATTAACAGCGGCCAAATGTACATATAAATATATACACCTCACTCAAGGGTATTTTAATTTCGGGTAAATGGAAACCCTTTATATATTTGCATGTTTTATCTGCTGTCTGATGTTTGTAGTTATGTATGTTTTATCGTGTTTATATGTGTGTATGATTGCGTTTTAGCTCTGATGGGCACAACTTTTACGCAAATAAACGATTCTATTCTATTTGTGATTTCTCCAGTCATACAATCTTATAGTCTCGCTAAAAGTCTCATCAAATGTATACGTTGCCACATATAATTGTATAACAACGATTATTTTGTGCAGCAAAATATACCAAAATAAGACCTATCCGTATATTGTCCTAGGCAAAATATATAATTCCAAGTGGGGAAAACGGCACACCACAGAACGGATACTGGCGAGACCAAGCGGCACATCACAGCACGGCACATCAGAGAACGTTCTATAAGGGGGGGGAGGGGGGGTAAATCTTGCGTGGCTAGGAGACCACTGGGCACTTCAGGAGACGTTTTATTAACGCGCAGGGGCACATCAGGGAACGCTCGGCACTTCAGACGGCGGCTTATGAAGTTTGGATTACGATTATAAGTATATTTTTTATAAGTGGCTATAAACTTAAACGAATATATTTTCTCCGTAATTCGTATTTGGGTCAAATTTTATTATGGCTAAAACAACCGCAATATTTGTCTACAACTGTTTCAGCCTATTGGGTTAATGTACATGTTTGATGTTCTATAGAATCATTGATCACCTATAAATATATACACCTCACTCACGAGTATTTCAATTTCGGGTAAATGAAAACCCTTTATATATTCAAAATAAGACCCATCCATATATTTTCCTATGCAAAGTATATGATTCCAAAGGGGAAAAACGGCACACCACAGAACGGATATACTGGCGCGACCAAGCCATGTGGCGACAGACGGCACCCTGGAGACGGGCCAAGACACTTCTTCAGCCAGGCATACACTAATTCTGTAGATTTATAAACAGGGATTAATGACAATACACGCAACTGGAACAGTTATCCCCGATTTCGCTGCCCTGCCCACCAAAACACTGCATTTAATTTCTATACATGTACAAAACCAACAAGTCAGTTATGTTAAAACAATTTCATCACATTCTGTGTGGGTTTTTTTTACAGCACAAACAAACCAGATGTGACTGGAATTGTGGTTTATTTCCTTGAAATTCCGCAAAATATTATATATTGAAAACTGTCCAAATTGTGCCGTAGACAAATTATAATATTATAATGTCGTACAATACAGACGGTCTAGCAATATCAATTGATTGAAATTGCAGTTTAAGGGCCGCTTTCCATACGGATTTCACGGTCCTTCAACTCGATGTTTTTTTTAAATCCATGTTACATTCTCATTTCATTTGTGATGTTTACAAGCGCTATATTTTGTATAAGATAAATAAATAAGTAAATAAAGAAATAGATAAATAACAAGGAGAGTCCGGAATGAGATATAAATAGAAGAGAAGAAATATCAATTGAATTTGATTAAGGGCAGCTGTTTTATGAATCGGAAATGCTTTTGGAATCTTTAAATGTATGATACAAATAATATCAGTGACCTGAAGGGGTGAGGGGGGGGGGGGGTGAATAGAAAAACTAAAATAACCGTATAGATCTATAGATTTTAAACCTTAAAACATACACCAGAGATGGAAACAAATAACAATGACAATTGACACACTTGCAAGTACTGGTACCGGGGAGTATAAAACATTTAATAATGCAATAACGGTAAATGCACCAACCAATAAAACCTCCAAGCATTTAAAAATTTTTAACACATTCGTAATATTATATTCAATATTACTTTATTCAGAAATAAAATGTGCTCATTGTGTCCTCCAATATTTTAGGAAATGGTCTATGCAAAAAGAATGTGAAACTTACTTCACTTGTCTGTTTTTTATTTAATTGTTCAGGCGCGAACAGTCTCCGTCTGGGTCAAACGACGGGGAGAAGTCGTATATATTTATTAACACCACCTAAATAAAGGGACCCTGGCGAGGCTAGACGATCGACCGTGCGCCTTTATAATCCGATTCACAGGACGGGTAAGATCTTGGATACGAATCACGTAATAGTTGACTGAATAGCTCTCCCCGAAGCAAGCTGTGCTGATCATGAGCTCTCGTAGGCTATTCATGCATTGACCCATGATATATATAGACCGTCCTCTGCCGTGCCGTGCTCTCAGGTGCCGGCACACCACAGGATGGTAGGATTTTGAGTACGTATCAAATGATCACAACTGGTAAAAGAAGTTCCACATTCACAGAGCTTAAAATGTGAAATCGCCATCAAAAGTGCAAAGCGGAAGTTACGTGTTCAAAGAGAACTTCAAAGCAAGAGAAATAACTCTGATACCTGTTCAGGTGAAAACAATTGGAGGGTCGGGTAGCTGACGTAAGAAAATTATGTTCTGTGTGTTGACTCGGCGTACTGTGTAACACAGGCGAGTCCCACCTGTCGAGCGCCTCCTTGTTTTCTTTCCCGGGAAAGTGGAAGAGCGGGTCTATAAAATGTTTCAAGGGTTACAGACAATTTACAGGGTTTTAGAAAAAAAGATTTCTACAGTTGTTCATTTATTTGATATCAGTCTTTATGATATTGCTCAATTCAGCACGCTCGAAAGCCCTTTGACGAAAAATATGATTGCGTTTCCTTTGCGTTTCGGTTCAAGGCTAATGGTTCCAGATTTTTCAACTCGTTCCATTCATTTGTGTTGTTCGGGGACCTCGTCGGTGACGTGTCTTCTGCCAAAACATGTCGAACAGGTTTTGTCAAAGGTCAAATCATTGGTCATCGGATTGCTGACGTAACATTTCCAATTCCTGATTGCAATTTATCAGGCTGCTCAACAATCGGCGCCCAGACACAGTCTTCACAATCCTAGCCTAGGCTCATTAAACTTAAATTATCATCACCTGCTTGCCTAGTCAAGTAACAAGACTCTGACTACTGTATCGGACTCCTGCCGCATGATTCCCACGATTCAAAGAAGCACATAACATTGAACAGGTTGGGGAAAATACCTTGATGGGGGTATTATACCTTCATCGAGGTATTATACCTCGATCGAGGTATACGCCTATACCTCGATTGGGGTATAGGGCTATGTCAACTTCAGTTTTTATATATTTATAGAAAATGTGGACATCCACACATACCCCGGACTGCATGGATCTTTCAACAACATACTGGCTTCATTGTTCCATGATTTTCACTGCAAATTATTGCTTTGTTTTATGCGATTAATCATTCAAATTATCCACTTTAATATTTCAAAAAAGAAACATATTCAGGGAAATTTATTCTGTAAATAAAATGGCATGTGATGGCATAATTTCATCTCAAAGTCCTATCAAAGTTGCATGAATGTAGATGCATTGACTGATGAATAAATTAGATTAAATTGTCCGATGCAATGCACAATCTCCTACCATGCACACACATTGCAGGGTCAGAATACCCAAAGCAGGGGTCGGTTATTTATGTGCACAGGTTAGCAGATTAAATTATGGGTATGTCAATTAAGCTTGATTTATTAACTAGGCATTGGCTCTCAAATCCTGCAGTTTGCGCATGACCTTGACATCGAAGTATGCCATCACATGCCATTTTCATTTACAGAATTAATTTCACCAAATATGTCATTCGAAGCCATCTTTCACTTTTGAAATATTGAAGTGGCTAATTTGAATGATTAGTTGCGTAAGACGAAGCAATAAATTTATGTGAAAATCATGGAACAATGAAGCCATAGATGTTGTCAAAAGATCCATATTCTCACAAGATGTCAGAAAGGCGCAAAAACGTTAAAATCAATTGAGGTTTTTCTCATACATTTGATTACATTTTGTCAGCATCAAAACAGTCCTGATAGATGGTACATGGACAAAGAAGCTCAGGTCGGTCAAACTGTATCAAATTGGCATATTGTTTATCTCCCGTTTCGTTATTTTCGTCGGCGAAAGATTGCGAAAAGACACTTTTCGGAACAGCAGATTTTATCGCGAAAATTTAACCTACCCTCGCTCTGAGTTGTGATAGGAATGCCACGCTCTCTTACCCTATATTTACCTATCACAGCCAGAGTTTCTGAGTTAACCCTACATTCAATAGAAATCAGTATTATAAAATATCTTGTAGGGACTGCGTATCCGACTACTGTGCTCTTTGCCACAACACTATCGTTACTTCTAGCTTGGGCGTCATTCTGCCTCAACTCTGAGGTAATTTTTCCTAAGAGTTGGTTGCGGCATGCCGCCCGCATATCATTTTACCAAACACCCGTTCTTTTCATTATTTTCTTTTAATTCCATTATTTGCAGTTTTTACAACTTTACAACTTTGCAGTTTTTACAACTTTACAACCAAGCACGATTTTTCGGTTTGAACATGTTGAAATTAGTAAAGTGTTCTAGTCAACCTCAATTTGTTCAACAATTGCAAAGACACACAAATCAGAGACGTATCCAGAGATTTATTGGCGACACCGGTTGTATTTGACATTGTTGCACGTAAATTCGATGTTGTTGTTGCTTGCACACAGAGGTTTTTCTAGCCCAAAATCTTTTTTGCAAACAAACTCAATTTTGCAAACATTTTCATAGGCTCGTTTTTATCTCGCAAAAACACGTAATTGCAGTTCTCCCGGGGCTTGGGATTATGTCTGTTGACTCTATGTCCGTCAGATTATGATGGATCGTAGCGAGCAATCATAGCAAATGTTCAAGGTGACATTTCGATTGCAAAACCAACATGTCCCATAGCTACAATGTTATAATGCCTTTGTTGATGTGCTGTCATAATACCCAGTTGTTTAACATATGTCACATTATGTTGTCCCACACAACGATGAATGGATATGATCTAACATGATCTAATCAAAATCACTGTGACAGAACCGGGCAGAAGTTACATATATCAGGGGTCGAAATGTTCAAAATAATTTACCTGTCACACAGGACAGGTGACCAAAAAGTTTACCTGTCACCTTCAACAATTACCTGAACATGTGATCATTGAAATTGTCAACTACATGTAATTCAAGATTAATGACAAAGCTACAGGTTGCAAGCTACCAATAAATTAATGAAACTAATTAGCAGCTGGTTTGAGTGAATTTTGCCAAAGATATATTTGAACATAAAAAAAAAATATAAAAAATTATTGGCTACCTGTCACTGGAGACAGGTACTTTATTTCTTTACTTGTCTCTTTCAAAAATTACCTGTCAGGGACAGGTGGACAGGTGTAAATTTCGACCTCTGTATATGACTTACACATTTCACCCAGGGACTAATCCAGGCATTTTTTTGGGGTCGACTACCTCGAAACTGGAACCCTGCAAAACCAGAAGTAAATATTCTGCGCAAAACCGAAGAGCAGTGGGCTTCAATCATGCTAAAAGGGCGGCTTGCATGCATGGATTTAGTCAAGAGGCACGATGCGAGTTCGAAAATTTAGTCTTTCCACCTTCTGTACACAGGAAATAATCAATTATTTATTTTTGGTTTAGATTTTAGCCGACATCCAAATTGGTTTGACAGTATTTGGGCGCGCAAGTTTGGGCGCCGATACTAGTATACTGGTATCAAAACTGGTCTGGATTACTCAAGTCACCACATTTGAAGTATTGTGATAAAAAATTTACTGTTGTCATTATTTGAAGAAAAAAAAAGTTAAGATTTACAAAGCTTCTCTGTATGTTTTCAAAACGTGGAGAGCGTATTTGAAAGAACCTTTAAGATTTCTCAATGTTTTGTCTATTTATTTATTTTTTTCCTGACAGACAAAACCTTAATCATGTGGAAACTTACAAGAGATGAAACAAATTACGGGATTCCCCAGCGCCGTCTCCATGGACACTCACACTTTGTGTCGGATGTGGTGATGTCATCTGATGGACAGTTCGCTCTGTCTGGATCCTGGGACGGGACGCTTCGTCTCTGGGATCTCACTGGGTAAATCACACGATCTGAAGTCTTTTGCTATACTGTCGTAAAACAATACTATCGAATCATGGTACTCAAACTAACAAAACTTTTAAATCTCTCAATTTGGGGTTTTGGGGGGAAATCTGAGCTGCAATTTGGGTATCTCTATTTAAGAGTTACAAGAGGAGCTGTATTTGATAGAATAAGTTTAGGTCATATTCAACATTTTTATATTTCTCCATGTGTGGACCATTTACATGTTTACATTGCCAATGTTCAGCCTTTTTGCCTCTGATGTCATGGGTGTGGTAAATATCTGGCTACATATGGGGACATGAGTCCATTAATAAATCGTTCACTAACAATGGTTAGAAAGACATTTATGCATTTATCTGGAGTTCCAGATGTTTTGTATGAAATGTCAGTGGAAAATATTCAAGATCTAAAATTTAGCTTCACAACGTTAAGTTTTCCTTTAACTTGGATCTATTTTAGATCATCACAAACTGGCTGATTTTTTTTCAGTTCCAGTTTTATTGATGTCAAAGATGAAACATCTTATTTTTTTCATTCAAGACTCAAGACATAATTTTAGTTCGCACGTCGCAAGTCGCACAATGTCATTCAAGGTTACACAATTTCAATTCCATTGACACATGACCATCAAAGACTGCACACGACCATCCAAGACTGTCCATGACCATCCAAGAGTGCACATGACCATCCAAGACTGCCCGTGACCATCCAAGAGTGCACATGACCATCCAAGACTGTCCGTGACCATCCAAGACTGCACGTGACCATCCAAGACTGCCTGTGACCATCCAAGACTGCCCGTGACCATCCAAGACTGCACATGACCATGCAAGACTGTCCGTGACCATCCAAGAGTGCACATGACCATCCAAGAATGCCCGTGACCATCCAAGACTGCACAAGACCATCCAAGACTGCCCGTGATCATCCAAGACTGCACGTGACCATCCAAGACTGCCCGTGACCATCCAAGACTGCCCGTGACCATCCAAGACTGCACATGACCATCCAAGACTGCCCGTGACCATCCAAGACTGTCCGTGACCATCCAAGACTGCACATGACCATGCAAGACTGTCCGTGATCATCCAAGAGGACACATGACCATCTAAGACTGCCCGTGACCATCCAAGACTGCACATGACCATCCAAGACTGCCCGTGACGATCCAAGACTGCAAATGACCATCCAAGACTGCACATGACCATCCAAGAATGCCTGTGACCATCCAAGACTGCACATGACCATCCAAGACTACATGTGACCATCCAAGACTACACATGAGACTGAAAAAGAATGGTGAAAATGTTTGGGGAAGGTCAAGTTTTATCTTGTCAAAACACAGGTTTCTTATCGTGGAAGTGACATCATTTTTTTCTGGTCACGTGTTGTGTTGGATGGTCATGTGCAGTCTTGGCTGGTCACGTGCAGTTATTGATGAAATTTTGTCGTCTTGAACGCTTTTCGACTAAATTTTTTAATCAAAAACAAAATGATTGTCTTGGGACTGGTTAAACTTGAATATGCTGTCATGGGCTACAAATTGTGTGTTTTATCTGAATTGTCGGTCTAGAATATTTTCCACTTTTGCAACCATCGCAGAGCTATTTAGCACTGATTTAGGAATAAGATTGTCAAAGGTCAAATGCATAACTTAGATTTTGTTTTCATATGGGATTGGTTTTTTCATCACAGAGGCGTCACCACCAAACGGTTTGTAGGGCACACCAAGGATGTCCTCAGTGTAGCCTTCTCGGCGGACAACCGTCAAATCGTATCTGGTTCTCGAGACAAGACCATTAAGCTGTGGAACACCCTGGGTGTTTGTAAATACACAATACAGGTATTAATTGTTGTCCAGTTAATGAAAAACTAGTCTAGGATTAGTAAACGTCTGGCCAGAAATAAATATGGATGGTCAAGCTAATAAATACACAATTTGGCATGATGGAAGAAGTTTTAAAGCTTGCCTTGGCAGACCACCCTCCAGTTTGCAGGACTTGGATTTTTCTTAGGCATATTTGAAGGAAATACTACCAATATAATAAGAAATATATTAATTATTGTATCATGTTACTGTATTGTGTACAATGTATATCAATTAACCTCTTCAGAAAATCGGATCGGCAGGTTTTTCTATTTTCTCCACAAGCTTAGCCAATGAAAACCGCAGATTTCCTGTTGAAAATATGAATTGATCAATCACATATTACTTTAAAACTGGAAATCCTGTGATGCACTGTTATTTCTATAAAATTGGATTTATCTGTGGCAGAGGTAAAGTTGACATATGAAGGGAAACAACTCTGTCTTCGTGTGGAAGAGCTTCGATCTCTACCACTGATGAAAACCTTGAATTGCTTGCGAAGTTCTGGAATATGAAAGCTGATTTTAAAGCTTGGCATACTTGACTATTACATGCTGTAATTATAGGAAGATGGTCATGCAGAGTGGGTATCGTGTGTGAGGTTCTCACCAAATACTGGTAACCCGATCATTGTATCGTGTGGCTGGGACAAGATCGTCAAGGTAAGAATATAATTCTAGACTGTTCCCACCCTGGACATTTCTGTCAATATATCAGCATGTTTCAATTTTCCAGCAGAGAAACGTTTTTTTTTTTTATTCGTAAACTCAAAATAGAAAATCAACAACACCTCTCGTGTTATTTCATTCTTTTATGCCAGGCTGCCAACCCATATGCATAGCAATTTATCCTGTGTTCTGTCTTCTTCCATCACTGACTTTTATGATGGTACACACTCGGCAAGCAATAGCTCGCCATAGAACATCCAGCTCACACAATTCACCTCAGCAATCAGCAATGCCGAGGTAAATGCAGTGGCATAATCAGTTCACCTCAGCAATATTTAACATGGTGTTAAATAGGAATATGTTAATGACATTATTATTGCCGAGGTGACCTTTCTGAATTGTGAGGGCTGAACATCAGTTTCTTTTCATAATTCAGGCCTTGCGTTTCAACGGGTATCCGGGTATCCGATACTCGTGGAGATACCCGTTCATTCGTTTACGGGAATCTGTTTGGATACCCGTAAAATAATGTCGGGGGAAAATTTTGTCGATCAAAAAAACCCATATTCAGCTTTAATAATCGATATTTTACCTAGAAATCATCGACCGCAGGCTTTACAAATGGCAGAAGTTCATATTTTTACGACGTCTAAGTGGCCAACGAATTATGGCAGCTGCGTGCATTCTCTTGTACTGGGCGATTTTCGTCGTATCATCTCTAGCTACGAGCATTTACAACAAACAACCGTGCATAGGAGAATGCAATTTCAGAAACACTACCATTTTACGGTCGATCGATGGTAAACATGGAGGACACGCGTGGGCTTGATTCTAATCTGCTTGAAAATGTCGAAAGGAAAGACAATATCTGTACAGGCTTTCAACGAATGGCCAGATAAGGACTTTTTTTTTTTATTGATTGGTTTACGGATCCGCCGACCTTCATTTTGCCAAAAGTGAAATAAAAATAAAATTGGATTTTCGATTTTTTTTTTATTTCTGTCGTATCCGCCGATGTGTCACATTTGCTGACCTCTCTGTCGGAAGAATAAAAACATAAAATTCGCAATATTGGTCTCATTTTAATACTTGCTGTGCGTAAAACATCTTATATAAATTCTTCACGCTCGAGTTCGCACGAGTTCAACACTCTGCAGACATCTTGGTCTTGGAGGCGGGTTACTTCCCTTGGTTACAGTGGTGGTGGTTTCCGACTTCCATGTTACCTTCGGCTGTAGTTCGGGGACCAGACATGACATCATTTCAACGGCGCAGTGTTTGAAGCCAAGATGGCGGGTTCGGCCTCGCGGTGGTTTTCACTGACTCTTAGACAGGACGCGACCGTCCTTTTCAAGGGCTTTGTCGGTCCAGTAACTGCTGGGACGGTGGGGGACTTGGTCTTGAAGGAGATCAGTGACAACTGACGACATATCTGCCGGCCTGTCTGTCCAAAATAACAGCAGGAAACATGACTTGTCCTGTCAACACCCCTATTGAAGTGTTGGTTTCACGCAAAGCGACTGATATTGTCGCTTGGTTGAAGGAAACGTCCGTCATTGATCTTTTGGTAAATGTCTTGTAATTATTACACTGGCTATTACCTGGATTTGACATATCATTTTTATACGCCCGCCCAAAAGGCGGTCGTATTATGTGATGGCGGTTTCCGTCCGTCTGTCCGGTTCTCGTGTCCGGTCTATATCTGGGACAGTTTCCTATCCACAGCTCCAATTTTTGGTGAGTGGATATCCTACGGGGAGACGATGTGTCGCGTACCAAAATGAAGGTCGAGGTCACAGGTCAAAGGTCACTGGCCTAAAAAAACAGGAAATCACTGAAGTGTTCGTGTCCGGTCTATATCTGTGAACGTTTTCTGTCCACAGTTGCAAGTTTTTGTGAGTGGATACGCCAGGTGGAGGCGATGTGTCGCGTACCAAAATTGAGGTCGAGGTCAGAGGTCAAAGGTCACTGTTGCCAAAAATCAGGAAATCATTGATCGTTGACAGTTTTCTATCTACAGTTCTAGTTTTTGGTGAGTGGATGCCCTAGGGGGAACGATGTGTTGCATATTAAATGTAGGTCAAGGTCAGAGGTCAAAGGTCAGTGTGATCGAAAAATCAGGAAATCGTTTAAAATTTCTAATTTTTTGTGAGTGGATTCAATAGGCAGAAATGAAGTGATGCATACCAAAAATTAGGTCAAGGTCAAAGGTCACCGACCCCAAAATTAGGAAATTATTAAAAATAACATTTTTTGTGTCAGTAGATACATTAGGGGGACACAATGTGTCACATACCAAATTGTAGGTCAAGGTCAAAGGTCAAGGTCACTGTGACCCCAAAATCAGGAAATCATTAAAAGTCACATTTTCATATGCCTCTCGAAGACGAGGTCGTGTAATGCGATGTTGCGTTCTGTCCATTCATCCATTAACATTTGTTGTCCATGCGATGGCGCTAGTTTCAAGGTATGGATTGGTACCAAACTTTGAGTATACCTTACTCTCATGGCAAAGTGGAGCCATACATATGAGATCAATTTGTCAAAGGTCTAGGTCGCAGTCCCCCAAAACTGAATCGAGCTTAGCTGACTAAATGTGTTGGAATATTGTTGGAATATTCGAAGTTCTTTCCCCTGCATTTATATGGTATTGTCCTGTGGAGTTGTCTCCCATGTTTGAAACGCTTCATTTAGTTAAACTGTTGTGAAATAAAAAACATACATTTACTAATTTAACGGGGAGAGGAGTCCTTTATGAACTTCACACCTGTTTATTAACTCAAGAACAAAGGTTTACTTCATCTCTTTCTTCTTCCTTCATGAAAAATTCTCTCGTCTGAAAGGAATCCATTTGCAGGAAAACTACTATTTTCTTGTGTTTGACTATTGTCGATTTCAGTGTGGGATATGTGAGCTCTAAGCTCTTGCTTCAAGGTCAACTAGTTACCAAGAGTTGAGCTCATTTTAGTTTATCATTCAATATAAGATGTGATATATGTTACATTCTTATAAGCAAAAAATTGTAGACCTTTCTCTGGATTGCTAGATCAATTGGAATCAAGGCTATTAAACAACCTTGAAATTTGAACCAATGTAATTCCAGATATACGGGCGTATATTGAAGCCCCTTGAGCTCTTGTTTTTTTTTTTACCGCCCTCTCGTGTCTAAGAAGTTTGTCAGAAAGTAAAAATAAATAAAGTGTGGAGGCTTGATTTTATTTTTATTTTTTTTCCATCCTCCACCTGGACATTTTTGCCAGAAAAATCCGTAAACCAATTAATAAAAAAAAAAAGGCCTAATGTAAAGGATGGTTTTGTCTTCATACAGAACGACGAAAAAACGTTCATTTGAATTGTTCGTAATTTCTTGTTGACTTCAAATTACATCAATTTTAAATTCATATTGTGTGTTTCTTCATCAACATATGCTAGGTACATGTATCATGATGATGGTATTACTATATCCATTCGTATTACTTAAGGCAGACCCATGACACTCATAGTGAGAGACAGAGCTATTCTATAGTCCATAATGACAATATAATCAAGGTCCATAACCTCAAATCGAAAATTTTCAAGTGACTCCATTTTACAGCTCCAATTAAATTAATTCAAGGAGACAATCCTTGACATAATTCATAAATCATGCTGCATGTTATTGTAGTTGCTCAAGAGAAAGTTTATCCATTCATCCTATATGTATAACAGTAAGCTTGACAGTTGATTGGACGGTCAAAGATCTGCTCAATGAATCGAATGGCTGCACAGGGGTGGGGAACAACATGTGAGAATTAATTATCCTATTAACACTAAAGATGAAAAGGGTACATAAATGTTTAGTCCACTTTAATCTCCACACTTCAATTTCTCGTCACTTCAGTGGATACTGGTAGATACCCGTAAACTGCAACTGCGGGTATCCATTTGGATACCCGTGAATTTCGACGAAAAGCAAGGCCTGTAATTGTAGACCTAGTTTTCCGGTGGACCAAGCTAATTGTTTTCATTACCAATACTGTCCAATACGTATTTGACTCGGACAGAGCCATGTCACAGATTGCTGCTCATCTGAGCAACTTGGAGAAATATGAAATTTATGAAACTCAAATTTTCACATATTATTCGGATATGTTATATATTTAATATCTCAAAGTTTCATGATTTTTTATCACTTAGATTGCCTAAAAGTTGTATTCGTCTCATGGGGTACAATTACTGGGGTATAGTTACCTCCAGTATATTTTGTGACAGTTGACAGACTTTCTATTGTTTCACTGCTTTCTATTGTTCCAAGCCCACTTCGTGTATAGGTTTCATCTTGCTCAATGGAAGCAACTCTATTAACCTGAAAGAGTTGCTTCCCTTGTAAGTAACCAATCTAGAAGATGCATAACAGTGCCCAATGATTAAAGCCAAGACATGCTTCAGCTGTTGAACTTTAATAGGTTATGAAAACCTTGTCCTGCAATTATGAGGGTATGTAGCTATAGACACATGCAATATATATATATTTGCCAAAATATAAACGTTTCAGGGATGAGAAATTTCTCTGATTTTTTCCGATTTTCATCTTTTTTTCTTGCAATTTCTATTTGTAATATATTCTGACTTTGGTCTGAAAATATTATAATGACAATGTTGTGAGTGGTGTGAGGGATTTTCAACTGTATCCTCGGGCAGTCTTGCTTTCCACTCTTCAGCTACATGTTTCTCCTTTACATCATTTCCAGTTAAAGAGATTGCAGCTCACATGGTAAAGAAAACAATAATACGATTATAATTAATCTTAGAAATTGCTTCATGGTCAGGCTTAGATCTAGGGTCCCACAGCGTCCTTAAAAAGGACACTGGTATGAAATCAAATGACTGATTTTTGCATAAAATCAAATCATTTTATTTCAGAATACATACTTGAAACAGCCAGAAAGTGAAGTGAAATGTAAACTGACATTAAGTGTTGCAAGAATACACCCAAAAAATCCCAATGGACAAATTTTTCGTCATACGTATGGCAAATTATGGACTTTCTGACTTCTTGCAAGACATCTTGGAAATTGCATTTTTTCAAATACGGGCAGCGTTATTTCAAATAAGGACTCTGGTTAAAATATCTGGATCTAACCCTGATGGTGAATGGTAAAGTGATGCTCTGTACGAGATAGTATTTATTACAACTTCATCATGCTGCAATGTATTCTAATGGTTTCACCAGTTGTCCCCCGTGTTTAAAGCTTTGATTCTGAAATGCTGCAATAATGGTGGTGTAAAGCTGTTGTCCAGATTTTCTTGATTACAATTTAGCTAAATAATTGTCGATTGGCTTGCATAGATGCGAACGTGTACCAATCCTGATATCTCTTTATAGTGGCTTGAAGGGGGACATCAAGGTAGGGACTTTTTGGTTGGCTCAGACTGCACACTGGTGAAGCCAAAATTAAAAAATAGTTTGTTTGTGGTAACAAGGGCCCACGAAAAATGTTGGGTCGGTCGGTCGCATTTTAAATTTTTTCAATTTTTTTTTTTTCGATTAAAATTCCCAAATAATTTTTTTCTCCTTGTTTGCATTCAATGATATCATGAGGCGTAAATTAAAAAAGTGTTTGTTTCGGGTAACGCGACCGACCCATCAAAATCGTGCCGACTGAAAAGTTTTTTTTACCATTAATCCATCATTTCACCTTCCGTTTTTTTCTTTTTTATAAATCGTTTCACCTTCCGTTTTGTATGCCCAGCAGTGTCCGACCGACCTCCGTCCGCGTGTTGTCTAACAAGAGCGGAAGCGAAGTACACGCATGCTTGTGAATTCGTTTCGGTAGCCATGATGTGTAATGTTGAAAGTTACCAGCTAGCCAAAAATTAGGGTTCCCGAAAGACGGCTCGGGTTTGCGGGGGGCACAGCATGGTGGTGTTGTGTATCACAGTTCGTGAGAAAAATGACATAATCACTAAAAACTCGCTCCAAGAATGCTTCCTGGAGTCGACGTGGGAGGAAGTGTTGGAGAAAATGTACGAGAAACCCCACGATAGCGTCACCGTAAGCGTGTCTGCCGGTAACAATGTTGGGAGCGAGTGGTTCCATCCAGTCTCTAATATTTTTCCTCCGTCCATGGACTGTGATTATGATTTATTTTCCATGATTTATTTACAATTGATATTCCGTCACATTAGTGCTCACATATGCTGATTTATTTACATTTGGTAATCCATCTTTTTAGTGTTCATATATAAAGATCTGAGAACTGTAATTTATCCAGAAACAGTTTATCTGTTTGTGTTCCATCCATGGACTGTGATTTCAGGACATTGAGTTCTTAACCCTTCATATTGTGCGAATCTAGTCCTTAGTTCATTCCAGGTGGAATGTGCTCGCCGTCAATCCCATTCACATCTGAATACCTCAGTGTGTGCCAGTGTCGGCTATCGTCTCGATACATGAGATATTTTTAATGTTTGATCAAGTGTTGCTTATTGGTCTTGATGAGGAATTGAAATCACGAATGCTTATGAATCACTGTCTTGTGGCTAGTTTATAATTGCATTATTCAAATGACGTCCTCCAATTTACATGTATTCCCGACATGTATGTGTATCTCCCATTTACATGTACAAGTTACAAAAAAAAAAACCAAAAAAAAAACAAAAAACGACCGACCGACCCAACTTCCATGACAGAGGGTCCGTTACCCCAAACAAACACTTTTTTAATTTTGGCCTGATTTGCAGATCGACTCGCCCATAGTCCATACCACAAAGCAATGTTTCAAGTTCCTTCTAATATGTTGAACAGAACTCCTGTTCACGGTGTCCGTCTGAAACACGCCAAAATTTGAAGTGGACAGCACATGTCATGAGCTGCAGACTAGTCACGTATTTTTTCGGGAGGCAATCCTATGTGTTGGCGGACCGACGAATTATCAGCGATGACATTGACAGCTGGCTGAATTGACAGATAATCCTGTAGACAAATGTACGGTAGAAAATGAAGATTTAATTTACGTGAATCACAGCAAAATGGGTCGTCTGCTAATCCTTCACATTATGGCTTAAAGATGGCGGGACTAAATAGATACAGAACTGGTTTGTGGCAAACCTTGTTCCTATGGGACTTCGCGCGTTCCTAAATATGGCCACTTCATATCCTATAGCTGCAGGAGGAACTTCAGTGCGCGGCTGTGGGAATGAGGTTAACTCTTCTTAACAGATGCGATCCTTCTGCATATAACTTGCCACTACAAATCAACACTACTGTATGGAGAATGTATGTTGTCGTTATGGTGGGGTTTGTGGCGTGCACGATCATCAATGGGAAGAGAACAACAACAACAACAACGATGGGAATAATTTTTTCGTGATTTTACTTTAGAAAAAAAAAAAAAATCTGAAAAAAACATTTGGGTCGCTCCCATTTTCAGCGGGTCGGTCGCGTTACCGCAACAAACTACTTTTTAATTTTGGCCTGAGATAGCCTTTGATGTTGCCACCATGTAACCAGTGCGGCGCCATAAATTGGGCTAAATATATGGACTAGTCATTGAAATAAACCTTGGGGTGAATGGAGATGATCTATCCACTCCCAGACTACAGGTGGATTAGTCCAAATGTGGCCCAGGTGACCTGACGCTATACAATATTCATGACACACTACAATGAACTTCAAATTAGTAAGATCCTAAAGCGAATTACAATGGTGGGGCATTGATAGGATATTAATTCAATAAGATTATCCTCGATGTTTATATGAAACTATCCTCTTCACACCGAAGTTGAACACTACATGTACTCGCCTTCAGGGGTCGAAATGTTTAAATAAAATTACCTGTCTAGGGCTACCAGTAAATATAATTTCTACCCATCTCCTCCTTGATAATGACGTACAATGTCAAACTTAACTGTGTGCCTAACTGTCATAGTTACTATAAAATTTAGATGGTATAGGTTTCCATACAATAACTAGCACCTTCTTTGAAGTGATGTGACCAAATTTAATGACTGAACATCGAAAAAAAATTGTTGGCTACCTGTCACTACTGACAAGAACTTTATTTTTCTACCCATCTCTTACAAAAAGGTAGACAAGAGTAAATTTTGACCTGCCTTGATCAAACATGACCCGGTTCCTCTTCAGAACGTGATTTGGTGATGTCCAAGCTCAGTAAATATTTAGCACTCCATGTTCAGGTTCAGAGATCCGCTTTATGATCTCTTCAAAATTGAAAGGATATGTGATGTTTACATATGAAAGACTCCGTTGTGTGTGACTGTAATAAAGCCGATTTTTTTTTCACTCAGAACCTGCCAAATCAGATTTTTCTTGAAGTTTAGATACTGAAATATCCCCTTAAAAAAAAAAATGACATACATGTATTCAGTTGCATAAAAATGGAGATATGATTGATCAAAATGTGCGCCCCGGCTGATTTTGGTATTTTGAGGGTCTTTTCATGGAGAATTTTCTCTTGCAGCAAAATGTGACGCCTCAAACCAAAACCATTCCTGGTTCTTTCCAATAAAAAAATTTACTAATATATTCTGTGGTAAAATTATTTTGGTTTGAGGTGTCATATTTTTGCTATATGAGAAAATCTTCGCTGTAAATGCCCCAAAAATACCAAATCAGATCAGGGAGCACATTTTGATCAATCATATATCCATTTTTATGCAATGGAGCATCACAATTTTTTCGAGGCTGATATTTCAGTATGTAAACTTCAAGAAAAATATGATTTGGCAGGTTTTGGGTTGAAAAAAAAAATTCAGCTTGATTAACATTACACACAAGGAGGGACTTATTCCTGTATTGTCATCACATATTCTTTGATTGGCTGTTCAAAGAAAATTTACATTTGCTGTTTGAAAAGCAGTACAACCACTGCTTTCCATATTTGGAGATGAAAGGAAAATCTCGCTGCAATCTTGATTAGCTGTCTATAACATGTATCCCTTTCAGTAGATGAGTAGGGAAATGAAGGAACATGCTTCACTTGATATGTGAATATGGGAGTGTCAATAGTAGTGGTGTAAAACTAACATAATTAGCAGGTTCAGAATTTTTTGAGCAGAATTTAGCTGAATATTTTGGTGTTGCATCACTGAAGTTACTGTGTATCTATCTTTTCATATCAAGTTAAATTCCCCTTGGCATCAAATCTTGAAGCTGAAGGGTACTTTGTCCTAGGTACTGTGTAGCCAATCAAGATTGGAGCTGATCAACATCATGCAGCAGGGTGTTTCTTTGATATCCAAATATGGCAAGCAGTGGTTGTATTGATTTTCAAATGAAAAATGTACCTTTCCTTCAAATACATGTACTAGCCAATCCAATTTGAGGAGTTCATACATCAGCACTTTGAGTCTCCGAATATCGACCCAAAAATATTTATTAAGCTACGATATCGCCTATTCCAAAATTCTGAAAAGAAACGATCACATTTTGTTCAGTCAAGTGCGTGTTTTGTTCGACATGGGGGTGTGTGAAGAGGTGTAATATCGTTCAAATAAGAAACTGGGGAGAAGAGAGCAGCAATTCTGCGGTGTAAAACTTGCAAAATGTGATAGACAAAGGATCTGCTGCGAATTGTATTGTCAGTTTTTTGTCCAGGATCTTATCAATGGAAGGTCTTGCTCCCAATCCTTGACATGGGAAAGCTATACATTTGCTACTACACAAATTCAATATGGGACCTGAAACGTTGTTTCCGGCGGCGCAGCGCCGCCGGATTTCTGAATTCGCTAAACATGGGAGCGGCCATCTTGATATTGGATGAGTAACAGGTGTTTTCTCGAGCCATACTTCACCGACGTGCCGTGGATTGATCCAACTGATATCATATCGTAAAACGACAGGATTGTATCACCCGTTCGTGACTAACACATCAATATTAATTCTTTTATAATGAATTCATCGAATAAATGTCATCTAGTACTATTTTATTATGGCCATATAACCATCGATGACCATACATGATCAAGTTATTCACCTGTACCATGTGTACGTCTGCAGCAAAATGTTTGAGATTGAACTGCGAGTTACTAAAAACTCGAAACAGTATAACACGCGGATCGGATTGATGTGTAGAAAAAGTCGATCTAGGCTTAATTTACAATGACCCAATAAAGAAATAGTGGCTTGATGATGGGTCCCATATAATGCCACAACGCGAACTCTTACATCAGGCTGTGTGAAGTGACTTAATACGTCAACCAGAGAACATTACTTTTAAAGTCCTAGTTTGATATGCGGTTCATGTGCACATTTTGCCAGCAAGCACTTAAACGTCCGGCTAACCCACACTTTCCAGATGGGTCCTTGCGCGAACTACATTAGTCAAACCTTTAATGAAAACAAACAAATCGACGTTTTTTTTCTAACCATAATGGTGCATCTTGACCTGTATTCACCAGTTGCACACGTAATCGGCTTGTAATACGCAGATTATAAGCTGCAAACGTTTCCGCCGGCATTGATGCATCTGCATCAATAAGTTTTCTTGTTCAGACTGGGGTTTGATGGCATGCACACATGAAGGCTTTGAAGTCATTGTCTGCTAGAGTTACTTCCCTTGTAAAGTAAACAGTCCTGTGTACCCAATGATTTAAGCAAAGACATGCTTCAGCTGTTGAACTTAGGTTATGAAAACCTTGTCCTGCAATGATGAGGGTACATGTATGTAGCTATAGTTGTGGCATTGCCGGGTAAACAGAAGTAGGACCCAAACGTTGTGATAGGACTGAAAGACTGTTGAAAGGTGACATTATTTCACATTCACTTACCCTGTAATTGCCAGGGGTTTTTGTAGCCGTTTTTTCATCGTGGTTACCACGATGAAAAAAAAAAATATGTTGAGTTTTGCATAAAATTTCAAATTGAGGTTTGATAACAAAAATTGAGTTTTCCCACAATTTACCAGTTGTCAGTTGATAGGTGTTTCGCATGAACCGCTCGCATCAATATTTTGGAGATAAATAATGCTGCATGTATTTCAATTATCTAATTATTGGCCGTAAAAAAATAAGCAAGCAAATCCAAGTAAAACGAATGAGCTTGACCGTGCTGTCACAGCGAAAGCCGCCATTTTGGTTGACATTCTTGGGGGCATGTCTTGGGAGAATCCCTGATTTCAAACGAGGCACATGAATCTCTAGCGAGGATTCTCTCGTGTCACGCACGTTGCAGTAAAGTTTTAACTCCGGTAGTTTTGACGGTCGCGTACCAAAGCCATCATGGTTTTAGTTATTGGATCAGTTGTTTCCTCATCAACCAGTCAGTGCGTCGTGCCGACTTTAACCATCTATTTCTCTGATGAAACGCTTTTGAGCGAAGTGGTCGGACGCTTCACGTCTTCACTCCCGACAACAACAACGACAACACAGGCTGTCGACCTGTACGTCAACGAAATACTCGCACAGCTTAAGTACGACGGACATAAAAAAAAATTGTGGCCCTGGACAGAGAATCCCTATCTTCAGTCAGTGTAAAAGAAATAAAAAATTTCAATAAGAGGGGGACTCCTGACGTTGAAAATTCGCGTAATAAATTCTGCAGTTATCTTTAATAGTTCCACAAGTAAGAGTTGTTTCCCTTGATTTCTGTTCACTATTCGTAAACTCAAAATAGAAAACCAACAACACCTCTCGTGTTATTTAATTCTTTTATGCCAGGCTGCCAACCCATATGCATAGCAATTTATCCTGTGTTCTGTCTTCTTCCATCACTGACTTTTATGATGGTACACACTCGGCGAGCAATAGCTCGCCATAGAACATCCAGCTCACACAATTCACCTCAGCAATCAGCAAATGCCGAGGTAAATGCAGTGGCATAATCAGTTCACCTCAGCAATATTTAACATGGTGTTAAATAGGAATATGTTAATATGACATTATTATTGCCGAGGTGACCTTTCTGAATTGTGAGGGCTGAACATCAGTTTCTTTTCATAATTGTAGACCTGGTTTTCCGGTGGACCAAGCTAATTGTTTTCATTACCAATACTGTCCAATACGTATTTGACTCGGACAGAGCCATGTCACAGATTGCTGCATTTGAGTTTTACTGTCTACCTTATTTACATAATGTTTCCATTAAAATTAAAGCAAACTTAAAATGTCTCTTTAGAGAATAATTATTTCATAAACATTTTTTTCTGACGATATTCTGGGGAGCTTTCAGTGTATGAATCTGTAAAACAGGAATTTTGCCAGGTTATATATTCGATCACAATTTTCTGTCCATGGTAAAAAATTTAGCTTCAATAATGAATGATTAATAAATTATAGCATCGTCATGCTAATGTCGCCTTCAATTGTTGGACAATACATGGTACCCTGCCACGGGTTGGGCCAATGGGTTATCATGTAAAGTAACACGGGTTATTTTACCAATGTTGTTGTAGACTAATATAATTCATGTAAATAGGGTTGTCAGTATTTGTTGGTCTCGAAGAAGTGTCCACTGTGTTTATGTATGTATGACCAACCTCAGTTCTGTAATTGGTGCGATGTCGAAAAAGTTGAAAAAATTGAGTTTGATCATTTTTTCGATGAAAAAGGAAAAAAATATTGAGTTTTGTAGAATTTCTTTGCGCAGAAAAATTGAGTTTCCAAAATTTTGAAATTAAGTTTATGAACAATTTTGGGCTAGAATAACCCCTGATTTATTCAAGAAAATTGCTCTTCCCAGACCTTGTTTTGAAGTGCATGATCACTCTTGGTCCCTATCGCATGCACAATACACTTTCTCGGTATGAACTATTTGCATGCCTTCATTCTGGCAAAAATCCTACATTATCATACTACCGGTATCTGCTTTTTAATCCATGATGGCACAGAATTTTTTTTTTCTTCAGATTTTAATTGTAAATACCTAGTATTCTGATCAAAAGATTGAACAATTCTTTTCCCTTTTTATACCCAATACTGGCAAACATTTATTTTCCATTCACAGTTTCACTACACGTGTATATATATATATATATATATATAAGAAAAAAATGAATATCGAAGACAGCGTTTTCGTAGTGCGTCTCCCATGTCATGGGATTGAACTGGGGTGTCGATGTTTTGACGTTAATATCATATATCGATATTCATTTTTTATACGCCCGCCAAAAGGCGGACGTATTATGTGATGGCGGTTTCCGTCCGTCTGTCCGTCCTTCCGTCTGTCCGTCCCTCGTGCAGGGTTCTCATTTTTATACGCCCGCCCCAAAGGCGGCCGTATTATGTGATGGCGGTTTCCGTCCGTCTGTCCGTCTGTCCGGTTCTCGTGTCCGGTCTATATCTGGGACAGTTTACTATCCACAGCTCCAATTTTTGGTGAGTGGATACCCTACGGGGAGACGATGTGTCGCGTACCAAAATGAAGGTCGAGGTCACAGGTCAAAGGTCACGGGCCTAAAAAACAGGAAATCACTGAAGTGTTCGTGTCCGGTCTATATCTGTGAACATTTTCTATCCACAGTTGCAATTTTTTGTGAGTGGATACGCCAGGTGGAGACGATGTGTCGCGTACCAAAATTGAGGTCGAGGTCAGTGGTCAAAGGTCACTGTTGCCAAAAATCAGGAAATCATTGATCGTTGACAGTTTTCTATCTACAGTTATAATTTTTGGTGAGTGGATGCCCTAGGGGAGGGACGACGTGTTGCATATTAAATGTAGGCCAAGGTCAGAGGTCAAAGGTCAGTGTAATCGAAAAATCAGGAAATGGTTAAAAATTTCTAATTTTTTGTGAGTGGATTCAATAGGTGGAAATGAAGTGATGCATACCAAAAATTAGGTCAAGGTCAAAGGTCACTGACCCCAAAATTAGGAAATTATTAAAAATAACATTTTTTGTGTCAGTAGATACATTAGGGGGACACAATGTGTCACATACCAAAATGTAGGTCAAGGTCAAAGGTCAAGGTCACTCTGACCCCAAAATCGTGAAATTGTTAAAAATCATGATTTTTTGTGTCCATTGAGAAATTGAGGGGAGACGGTTTGTCATGTACCAAAATTTAGGCCAAGGTCAACGGTCAAGGTCACTGTGACCCCAAAATCAGGAAATCATTAAAAATCTTGATTTTTTTGTGTACATTGATAGATTGAGAGAAGACGATTTGTTGTGTACCAAAATTGAGGTCAAGGTCAAAGGTCACTGTGACCCCAAAATCAAGAATTCATTAAAAGTCACATTTTCATATGCCTGTTGAAGACGAGGTCGTGTAATGCGATGTTGCGTTCTGTCCATTCATCCATTGACATTTGTTGTCCATGCGATAGCTCTAGTTTTAAGGTATGGATTGGTACCAAACTTTGAGTATACCTTACTCGCATGGCAAAGTGGAGCCATACATATGACATCAATTTGTCAAAGGTCTAGGTTGCAGTCCCCCAAAACTGAATCAAGCTTAGCTGATTAAATGTGTTGGAATATTGTTGGAATATTCGAAGTTCTTTCCCCTGCATTTATATGGTATTGCCCTGTGGAGTTGTCTCCCATGTTTGAAACGCTTCATTTAGTTAAACTGTTGTGAAATAAAAAACATACATTTACTAATTTAACGGGGAGAGGAATCCTTTATGAACTTCACACCTGTTTATTTAACTCAAGAACAAAGGTTTACTTCATCACTTTCTTCTTCCTTCATGAAAAATTCTCTCGTCTGAAAGGAATCCATTTGCAGGAAAACTACTATTTTCTTGTGTTTTGACTATTGTCGATTTCAGTGTGGGATATGTGAGCTCTCAGCTCTTGCTTCAAGGTCAACTAGTTACCAAGAGTTGAGCTCATTTTAGTTTATCATTCAATATAAGATGTGATTATGGATGTGGATATTCTCTAATGGACAACGGCTGGATTATGAATGACGGACTAGACGCTTGTAATATGTTACATTCTCATAAGCAAAAAATTGTAGACCTTTCTCTGGATTGCCAGATCAATTGGAATCAAGGCTATTAAACAATCTTGAAATTTGAACCAATGTAATTCCAGATATACGGGCGTATATTGAAGCCCCTTGGGCTCTTGTCATTTTAAGTAGCAGGCTGAGTTTGAAAAGTAGACAGCTGCATTTATTGATGGCAGGGGTCCGGGGGCCGCCTAGGCCCCGGAAGCGCCAGGGATCTAGATGCTCTGAGACGCAATCGGAGCACTTTTAGAGCCCCAAATTGTCTTTTCATAAAGTGTAAACTTAGGGGTGAAATATCTGTGATTTTCAGGTTTTCAAGTTCTCTAAACAGACTTTCACTTGAGTTGATTATACAGGGTGGTCCAAAAGTAGGTGGGCAGTTGGTGGAATAGGGTTTTGTAAGGATTATATTACAACAATGGTGTTCTTTATAACTATGGTGTTTGTAATGTATTGCAATAAAATGTAATTTTCAATGTATAATACCTGACTTGGGGTATCAATCATGCCCCACATTGGCTTCTCAGCCTTCTGTCCCTAACCTGTTATAAATAAGATCTATCATCTTTACAATTTACAGCATCAATAATAAGACAAATTCTAACCATAAAATACTTCTGTAATTATCTCTCGAGCGTAGTTTATATACGCGAGATCGTATGCTTGTCAGATAATTACACGTGTTTTACGTCTACAAAAAGCCAGCAGTACGTAACAAATTACGGATGGTCCACTTTTCGTGTTATCAAACGGTACTCGTAAATCATATTTTCGACAGCATAAATTGAGATATTAATCAAGACTTGTACTATACTAGATACAAATACCATAAAAATACAAACCTGGTAATTTGTTACCGAATCCAAATGTCAGGAGTGATGTCTGTTTTCCCGACATGACTTCATCATGTGCGTAAGCTCTCCACTCAGCGGCATTTGCAACGTGAGATATAGTATCCGTGAAAATACCTCTGCGCTCTAATCGAAGAGCTCTGTTTCTCGAGGAGACTCGTAGGGGCGCGTGCAAAGCGCTGTTTACGTGGGAATTTGGATTTGCAGGTAAATTAGTGGACGTAACTTTATCCTTTCGGTTCTCATTGTGCCGTAAGGCAGAAAGATTGAGCGTTTTTTTGCTGCATTTGTTGTCCGTTGACATCCAATTTCAGATTCCTTCGTTCCTTAGGGCGTCAGCGAAATTATGTACATTACTTTATTAAAGTTTATTTGTAAATTAATGACTTGGGATAATCTGAGTACCCGGCGATAATAGAACAAATAGCCGGCGAAGCTCCGGCGGCTACCGGCTTGAAATGAGAACACTGCTCGTGTCTGGTCTATATCTGGGACAGTTTTTACCCCTCGGCCATTTTGGCCTCGGGGTATTGTCGTCGCCATGTACGTCCGTCCGTTACCGCATTTTAGGCAAAACCGCTTGAGACACAACCACCAAATTTTCAACACTTATTTATATAGTGCTAAGTCAGACACCTATCGAAAATGGCTTCCCTCGGCCCATATTTTACAGAGTTCTGCCCCTTTACAGATTTTTTAATTTCTATTTCTGTCCTATATGCCTGAATGTAACCAACTATATCTACAGAACTGTGTTCAGTATAGCTACTATATTTTGGAAACTTGTTTATATTGTTGTATTCTACAAGCCAACAAAGGATTACTCGCCTCGGCTTATGGAGTTATGCCCCTTTCAGATGTAATAATCTTCGATTTTGTTAGTTGTAGCTGAATGTACAAGTTATATCTGCAGATCCGTGTTTGGTACAGCTTATTCGTCTTGGTTCTTATTTCACAGAGTGCTAAGTCAGACGCCAATCGAAAGTGGCGCCCCTCGGCCCATACTTTACAGAGTTATGCCCCTTTACAGATATATTAATTTATATTTCTGTCCTATATCCCTGAATGTAACCAACTATATCTGCAGAACTGTGTTCGATATAGCTACTATATTTTGGAAACTTATTTATATTCCTGTATTCTACAAGCCAACAAAGGATTACTCGCCTCGGCTTATGGAGTTATGCCCCTTTCGGATGTGATAATCTCCGATTTTGCTATCTGTAGTTGAATGTACAAATTATATCTGCAGATCCGTGTTCGGTACAGCTTATTCGTCTCGGTTCTTATTTTACAGTGGTGCTAAGTCAGACGACTATCGAAAGTGGCGCCCATCTGCCCATACTTTACAGAGTTATGCCCCTTTACTGATATATTAATTTCTATTTCTGTCCTATATGCCTGAATGTAACCAACTATATCTGCAGAACTGTATGCGGTATAGCTACTATATTTTGGAAACTTATTGTTGTATTCTACTAGCCAACAAAGGATTACTCGCCTTTGCTTATGGAGTTATGCCCCTTTCGGATGTAATAATCTCCGATTTTGTTATCTGTAGCTGAATGTACAAGTTATATCTGCAGATCCGTGTTTGGTACAGCTTATTTGTCTCGATTCTTATTTTACAGAGTGCTAAGTCAGATGCCTATCGAAAGTGGTTCCCCTCGACCCATATTTTACAAAGTTATGCCCCTTTACAGATATATAATTTTTCTATTTCTGTCCTGTTATGCCTGAATGTAACCACCAACTACCGGTATATCTTAATCATCTCACATAGAACTATCTCCTCCCAAATTCACACTACACATGGGTCTCAATCACTTGGGGAAAGCCGAGGGGTTTTGATTAGATCAATCTCATGTTTATCTACAGTTCTAATTTTTGGTGAGTGGATACCCTACGGGGAGACGATGTGTCGCGTACCAAAATGAAGGTCAAGGTCAGAGGTCAAAGGTCACTGGCCTCAAAAACAGGAAATCACTGAAGTGTTCGTGTCCGGTCTATATCTGTGAACATTTTCTATCCACAGTTGCAATTTTTTGTGAGTGGATACGCTAGGTGGAGATGATGTCACGTACCAAAATTGAGGTCGAGGTCAGAGGTCAAAGGTCACTGTTGCCTAAGATCAGAAAATCATTGATCATTGACAGTTTTCTATCTACAGTTCTAATTTTTGGTGAGTGGATGACCTAGGTGGGAACGATGTGTTGCATACGAAATGTAGGTCGAGGTCAAAGGTCAATGTGACGGAAAATTTGGAAATCATTAAAAATTTCTAATTTTTTGTGAGTGGATTCAATAGGGGGAAATGAGGTCTCGCATACCAAAATATAGGTCAAGGTCGAAGGTCAAAGGTCACTGACCCAAAAATTAGGAAATTATTGAAAATAACATTTCTTTGTGTGAGTAGATACATTAGGGGGACACAATGTGTCACATATCAAAATGTAGCTCAAGGTCAAAGGTCAAGGTTACTGTTACCCCAAAATCATGAAATTGTTAAAAATCATGATTTTGTTTGAGTCCAGTGAGAAATTACGGGTAGCCGGTTTGTCATGTACCAATTTAGATTTAGATCCAGGTCAATAGTCAAGATCACTGCGACACCAGAATCAAGGTCAAAGGTCAGTGTGACCTAAAAATCAGGAAATCATTAAAAATTACTAATATTTGGTGAGTGGATTCAATAGGGGGAAATGAAGTGTCGCATACCAAAAATTGGGTCAAGGTCAAAGTTCACTGTGACCCCAAAATCAGGAAATTATTAAAAATAACACTTTTTTTTCGTTTCAGTAGATACATTAGGGGGACATGATGTGTCACATATCAAAATGTAGGTCAAAGGTCAAGGTCACTGTGACCCAAAATCGTTAAATTGTTAAAAATCACGATGTTTTGTGTCCATTGAGAAATTACGGGGAGATGGTTTGTCATGTACCAAAATTTAGGTCAAGGTCACTGTGACTCCAGAATCAAGAAATCTTTGAAAATTACTTTGTTTTGTGTCCGTAGATTCATTAGGGGGACATGATGTGTCGCATACCAAAATGTAGGTCAAGGCCGAACGTCAAGGTCACTGTGACCCCCAAATCATGAAATTCATAAAAATCATGATTTTTTTTGTGTCCATTGATACATTGACGGAAGACGAAGTGTCGTGTACCAATATTTAGGTCAAGGTCAAAGGTCAAGGTAACTGTGACCCCAAAATCAGGAAATCACATTTTCATATGCCTGTCGAAGACGAGGTCATGTAATGCGATGTTGCGTTCTGTCCATTCATTCATTAACATTTGTTGTCCATGCGATATCTCTGGTTTCAAGGTATGGAATGGTACCAAACTTTGAGTATACCTTACTCGCATGGCAAAGAGGAGCCATACATTTTGAGATCAATTTGTCCAAGGTCAAGGTCACAGTCCTTCAAAATTGAATCAAGTTTAGCTGACCATATGTGTTAGGTTGGAATATTGTTCTCTCCCCTACATGTACATTCTACATGGCATTCATCCTGTGGAGTTGCCTCCCATATTTGAAGTAGCTACATTTGGTTAAACTGTTGTGAAATAAAAACCATACATTTAGTAATTTAACGGGGAGAGGGGTCCTTTATGAACTTCATACCTCTTTATTAACTCAAGAACAAAGGTTTACCTCATCACTTTCTTCTTCCTTCATGAAAAATTATCTTGTCTGAAAGGAATCCATTTGCAGGAAAACTACTATTTTCTTGTGTTTGACTATTGTCAATTTCAGTGTGGGATATGTGAGCTCTCGGCTCTTGCTTCAAGGTCAATTAGTTACCAAGAGTTTAGCTCGTTTTAGTTTATCATTCGATATAAGATGTTATATATGTTACATTCTCAGAAGCACAAAATTGTAGGATAGCTACCAAACTGAATCAAGGCTATCAAACAACCTTGAAATTTGGACCAATGTAATTCCAGATAAACGGGCGTATATTGAAGCCCCTTGGGCTCTTGTTTCTTATATTCTCCTGGATATCTCTTCCACAACTTTTTACTCATATATATATATAAAGACTTGCGCCAAGTCTGATTGGTTATTAATCATGTTTATGTGGAAATTGTGTTCCTCGAACCATTCCATTTCTGGGATGGAAAATAAAACTGGGAACTAAAAACATCTATCATCCAAGCCGTATGGACTATGATATCTTTTCAGCTCTTTAAATTTGCCTCATTTAATTAGTCTATACTTTATTGAGAGATTTGAAGTAAGTACAGTCCTGGAACTGGTAGATGTTGAAACTTCATCTTGTCAAGATTTGATGATCTGACGAGATAAGGCTAAATAATATACGCATTATTGTGATCTTAAACTAGCACTGGTACATAACATTAATTGCAGACATGTACATGAGATTACATATTTTTTATCTAGTAAATCTTGAACAAAGATCTGCGATATATTAATCCCAATGATTAAAGCAAAGACATATCAATTGTTGAACTATTAAAGGTTATGAAAAACCTGTCCTGCAATTATGAGGGATTAAATCATGTCATTTACTCTGATTAACATATCTGTGGTTCTTCGCCCTTTGGGGCTTCTGGGGATTGACCTGGAGTATCGTAGTGCGTCTCCCATGTCATGGGATTGAACTGGGGTGTCGATGTTGTGACATTAAATCATATTCACTCTGTGGTTGTTCATATGCATGTTTAGAAATTTGTCTACATGTAGATGCTGTTGCAAGTTGCACTGAAAGTGGTCACAGACTGTCCAACGGCGCTTCATCCAAAAGTCATTTTGCTTTCAGTATTCATGGTACTAAGAACTATATGGGTTATATATTTTACAGGTATGGAACTTGACTAACTGTAAACTGAAGACCAACCATCACGGTCATAATGGGTTCCTGAATTGTGTGACAGTCTCTCCCGATGGCTCTCTCTGTGCTTCAGGTGGTAAGGTGAGAGAGTAAAAACAACTGTTTAAACTCAAACCATGATTTTTTTTTTCACAAAAGTCTCTCCTGGGTAGTATTTGTAATTTCTTTTGCAATATATGCACCATGTTGGGAGATTGGGGTGGAGGGACGACAGTTACCTTTTGCCTGATAAACTTCGCTATCCTGAAATTGATTCCCTTCACCATCCTGAAACTGATGCCTGAAAAAATAAATAAATAAAACTAAACAGAAACCACAAAAACATTAGCTGCATAATCTCTTATGCTGGGGAAGTACAACACCAGTGTAGGGGTATTCACAGTCTTTTATTGCCGAAAGTTTTTAAACATTTGCCATGTCTAAATCCCCAGCAATCCGCTTTGAAGTTATAACCCATTAACTCCGACAGATAATTATCACCTTGTCTTTCCCGGATTGTTTTATAGGACGGCCTTGCCATGCTGTGGGACCTAAATGAAGGGAAACATCTGTACACTCTGGAGGGAGGGGAGATAATCAACTCACTCTGCTTCAGTCCAAACCGATACTGGCTGTGTGCTGCCACTGGCCCCAGCATCAAGATCTGGGTATGTACAAGTATTGTAAGGGGTGTGAATCCTCCATGAATACGATTTCTCTGAATTTACATGGGAATTATTTTTTCAGAGATTGACCCTTCCTCGCATTTGCCATCTAGAGAGCATTCTAGCACCGCTTGCACGTTGTCCAATAATCATGTCTTGTGCACTGAAAATAGCAGGGTTGAGAAATATCAGTTTTAAAACTGATTTCAGCTTTTTTCCTTCAATTTTATTTCTAGAACCTTCTCGCTTTGATCTGAAAGTTTAAAAAACTGACAATATTGTGAGGTATTTTCAGCCGTTTTCCTGCTGCACTCTCATCTCTGAAATAGTGATGTCATGGAAAGGGGTTTGCAGGTTGGTGTGAGTGCTCATTAATATGGAATAAAAAAAGAAGATTTTGTTTCCACCTATCTGAATGGTTTTCTTCGGGGCTGAAGAATTTGGAAGTGGATGCCAACCACAAATGTAATTATGCAGAATGAAAATAAAACAAAATGCTAAAAAACTAATCCTTTTTTTATCTCGCCTTGCGAATTAAAGTGGAAATATTGTGAAGGGGGAAAGAGGATGTCTCTGTCGGTGTCCATGTCCCCATCCTGGAAATGAAGGTTTTTGGGTTAGCAAATTTTAAAAAAAATCAAGAAAAGTAGAAAAAATATATATGGGGGGGGGGTGGGTATTCCACCTGGGGGTTCACTTATGGCAATACCCCTGGGGATTCCATGGGTGCTCCAATGTTAATATCCCTATGATAGAGTTTTTCGTTTAGCTAAAGTGCACATGAGAAGTGTGACTAACGTCACAGGACCTACGAAGTAGAGTAGGCATTAGGACTCGGAACGCGAACTGAACTCTTGGAAATCCCCGCCCCCAGTTAGAATCCTGCCTATATTAAGATGGGCACCGCCCAAGTCAGAATCGCCAGTGATTTTCATCAAAAATCACCAGAAATTTTCATCAAAAGTAGGTCAGCTCAAGACTTGTTGGTAACAATCTCCTAATGCGCCTTCATTCCAAAAATAAATAACGATCGCCGATTTAATTTCACAATTTGTTAACTAAAGGAAACAGATTGAATAATAAAAAAGTTCAGTAGATTTCAAGCTTTACGTGTGAAAATATATCGATCTCTTTAATGGTTTTCAGTGCCCTTGTCCAGGTTCAAAACAACTTTTTGAATCGCATTATTTTCTCAACAATACAACAAATTTTTATATATAGTACTATAGTAGAAATGTAGCATTTATGTAGTTTACGGTAATTCAACTCAAGACCAACACCTTCTCTGCACAAGATAATGATTTCATGCCATTCTCCTGAGCATAACCGGTACAAAGACGAATAAATAGCGTCTACTTACTTTATCTAGTTAAATTCTACCCGAAGAAAATAAATTAAGACCCTTTAAACATGCCGTCATGGCTTTGTTTCCCCCTCAGTAAACTTTTATCGTTGTTGCTCACGCAGACTATTCTGAAGGATGATGCCACATCTTTCTTCTGCTGGGTTATTTAATTGGTTGATGTAGTATATTTCACCACGAGTGCGTAACTGTAACTTGACCTGAACTTGACGCCTGATGTTGTCTGTGAGGAAATGTTTCAAGGATGTGAAATAGGATACACGTTAAAGGCCACAGTTTACATATATCTAGATAACAATATACTGAATTGTGTGTAGGCTGGCAAGTTGGTAATAGCAGTGTAGAAAAATGCACTAACAAATGATGGAAAATTAACATTTCCTATTTCATTATCCCATCACGTTTTGTACTGTGTTATATATACAGTGAAACATACAGCCAAAGGTTCCCGATGGGCATGACAGTGCACTCGCTGAGCTATCAATAAATAGAAAAAAAAATTATAAATCAAATTTTCAGCAGAATTCGATCAGCTCAGAACTTGTTGGTAACAATGCCCTAATGCACGTTCGTGCCAAAAATCAAGGTTCTAATGTCGATGGTTCTCCTTATTTTGCCGACGAAAGGACTCGGATGGGCTGACTCACTCACTCACTCAATCAGTACCGGACAATTTGCGATCTGTAGCCTACTTCGTAGGAATATTTACATCTGTACATTGAAAGTTTGCTGCAGTTGTCAGCTGTCAGCGGACTGACTTGTTTCTCTCACAAGGAGGTAATCCAGGACTGAAACTTCTATGGACATATATCATTCTTCCTGGCGAATGTCGATTGATGATACCTTCCAGGCTGAATACTGAAATGGTAAATGGTATACATCTGTAATACTTTTACCTTCATATATTTTATATGCAGGATTTGGAGGCCAAGGTGGTGGTGGATGAACTGCGCTTGGATGTACTGACCACTGGCACCAAGCCGCCTCAGTGCATCTCCCTGGCTTGGTCCGCCGATGGTCAGACGCTGTTTGGAGGTTATACAGACAATTTGATACGCGTCTGGCAGGTGTCCATGTCGACACAACGATAGACATTGTGTGGAGACTGAAGAAGTTACAAAGTGCTTCAATGAGAACTGTGCTACCTGTGGAAAACTGAACGAATATTTAATTATTATTCGATTGATACAGAGGCCTGACATTGGTTAATACCAATAATAAAAAAAAAAATTAAGTGGAATTTCAGCTTTGAGTTTATTTCATCTTATATGTAGCCCAGATGTTGATACTATCACAGATATATTTATATGCCTGTCGATATTTGAAGCCATCTACTGCAATCCAAAATGGGCCTCAAACCAAAAACATATTTTCACACAATAGATGCAAGAGTTGGATTTTACTCTGCCAGATCCTGGTCGGAGGATATAGAAGCACTGTCTGTCTATATGGTGTGCGTCACAAATTCTTGTTACCATGATAACTTTGAAAGCATTCCGTCGATCCACTCAAAATTTTCACTGAACATATATTGAGAAAATATCTCTCGCACTAATGATGGATCAAGGTCACAGCAACCCAAAATTTAATCTAAAATTACGCAGTCTGTATTTTGAGTTGTGATTCAGCAAATGTCTAGGAACTTTACAAGTGTGTTGTCCATGTGATCTTGAAGAAACCTATTTATTTTGGAGATCAAATGTCAAGTTCAAATCACCAGAAACTGATACAAGCTTTTCTGTACTAAATCCGGAGATATTGTTCACCAAACTTCGCAAAACTTAAAATGTTTTGCCTGTGAACATAGTGAAAGGCAGAAAAGGCAGTTACCCCGACCTGGACCCTGAACAGTGAATATAGAATCCCTGCTTCTATCTGTGTGTGTGAGTGCACACACATTCTTGTTAGCATGATAACTCGGGAATGATTAGGTCCATTCACTTAAAAGTTTTACAGAAGATTTTTTTGGGCAAATAGAGATCACACTTTTAATATCAAGGTCAAGGTTACCGCACTCAAAACCTGATCTAGCATTGTCTGGAATATATCTCTCTTGAAACTTCTCAAGAGTGTTATCCATGTGTTCTTGAACAGACCTAGGTCACTACCAGCGGTGTTGCTCATTTGATATTCCTAGTTCTCCAATTGATTTGTGTTTTGAGATTCTTGGGACATTTTCCGTACCCCCTTTTCCACTAATGTCACTTCATCCGATTCACATCTATTGTATTTAGAAGTGGTTTTGTACCCCTCGGCCATTTTGGCCTCGGGGTATTGTCGTTGCCATGTACGTCCGTCCGTCCGTACGTCTGTCCGTACGTCCGTCCGTCCGTACGTCCGTCGGGGCGTTAACGCATTTTAGGCAAAACCGCTTTAGATGCAACCAAAAAATTTTCAACACTTATTTATCTAGTGCTAAGTCAGATGCCTATTGAAAGTGGCTTCCCTCGGCCCATATTTTACAGAGTTCTGCCCCTTTACAGATATATTAATTTTTATTATGCCCCCCCCTCTAATTACAGGGGGGGCATATAGCGATCGCTTTGTCCGTCCGTCTGTCCGTCCGAATTTCTTGTCCGCGCGATATCTCGGTTAATAATTGATGGACAGGATTGAAACTTCCATGGAATGTGGCCAGTGCCTCGTAGTTGTGCAGCGTAGAGTTTTTTCCGAGTTCCGGTATAATTTTCAAGAGTTATGGCCCTTTTTCTGAAATCTCTGTGAATGGGACTTGTCCGGGCTGGATCTTGGTTAATATTGTATGGACAAGTATGAAATTTGCATGATATCTGGTCAGTGCCCCACATTTTTACAGCGTAAAGTTTCTCCCCGTTTCGCTTATATTTTCAAGAGTTATGGCCCTTTGTTCCTGAAATCTCCGTGAATTGGGACTTGTCCAGGCTGGATCTTGGTTAATATTGTATGGGCAATTATTAAATTTGCAGGGTATGTGGTCAGTGCCCTGTAGTTGTGCAGCGTGAAGTTTCTCCGCGTTTCGCGTATATTTTCAAGAGTTATGGTCCTTTGTTCATGAAGTCTTTGTGGATTGGGACTTGTCAGGGCTGGATCTCGGTTAATATTGTATGGACAAGTATGGAATTTGCAGGATATGTGGTGAGTGCCCTGTAATTGTGCAGCGTGGCGTTTCTCCGCGTTTCCTATACATTTTCAAGAGTCATGGCCTTTTTATACGCCCGCCAAAAGGCGGACGTATTATGTGATGGCGGTTTCCGTCCGTCTGTCCGTGTGTCCGTCTGTCCGTGTGTCCGTCTGTCCGTCCCCCGTGTCCGGTCTATATCTGGGACAGTTTTCCATCTACAGTTCTAATTTTTGGTGAGTGGATACCCTACGGGGAGACGATGTGTCGCATACCAAAATGAAGGTCAGAGGTCAAAGGTCACTGGCCTAAAAAACGGGAAATCACTGAAGTGTTCGTGTCCGGTCTATATCTGTGAAAGTTTTCTATCCACAGTTGCAATTTTTTGTGAGTGGATACGCTAGGTAGAGACAATGTGTCGCGTACCAAAATTGAGGTCGAGGCCAGAGGTCAAAGGTCACTGTTGCCTAAAATCAGGAAATCATTTATCATTGACAGTTTTCTATCTACAGTTCTAATTTTTGGTGAGTGGATGCCCTAGGGGAGAACGATGTGTTGCATACGAAATGTAGGTCGAGGTCAGAGGTCAAAGGTCAGTGTGATGGAAAAATCAGGAAATCATTAAAAATTTCTAATTTTTTATGAGTGGATTCAAAAGGGGGAAACGAGGTGTGGCATACCAAAATATAGGTCAAGGTCGAAGGTCAAAGGTCACTGACCCCAAAATCAGGAAATTATTAAAAATAAGTTTTTTTGTGTCAGTAGATGCATGAGGGGGACACGATGTGTCACATACCAAAATGTAGGTCAAGGCCGAAGGTCAAGGTCACTGTGACCCCCAAAATCATGAAATTGTTAAAAATCATGAGTTTTTTTGTGTCCATTGATACACATCCTCGCGAGCCAGTTTATCGATCGATCTGTTAGGATCGATACACTGGCTTGGTTAGTTACCCATATGAGTTCTGGATATAAATAGATCAAGAGGTTTCCTCTAAATCAACCCAATCAGTGAACGCGCTAAGGCAGTTGATTAGGCCAATCCGCTGCTAGGTATGAGATATGACAGGATTGAATTTTGTTGCGGACTCAACTGCTTTGATGTCAAGTTGAAATCAACATCGGAAGTCAAAGCAAAAACCGCAAGCTTGGGATACCGACATGCTTATTCAAAACAAGCGCGGTGGATGAAATGTACGAGATTGTATAATGGAGGCGTCGACTCAAGAACTCATTCGAAAGACCAAAAATGTCAAGGTAAACCCCTCTCCAAGGATTTAGGATTTACCTGGACTTGTGAAGATGATTAAGATATTGAGGGAAGACAATGTGTCGTGTACCAAAATGTAGGTCAAGATTAAAGGTCAAGGTCACTGTGACCCAAAAATTTGAGATCCTTAAAAATAACCTTTAGAGGGACATGATGTGTTACATACCAAAATGTGGGCCAAAGATCAAGGTCACTGTGACCCCAAACTCAAGAAATCATTAAAAGTCACATTTTCATATACCTGTCGAAGACGAGATCATGTAATGCGATGTTGCATTCTGTCCATTCACCCATTAACATTAGTTGTCCATGTGATATCTCTAGTTTCAAGGTATGGATTGATACCAAACTTTGGGTATAGCTTACTCACATTGCAAAGAGAGATCAATTTGTCAAAAGTCAAGTTTAGCTGCCTATATGTGTTAGGTTGGAATATTCAGACTTGTCTCCCCTACATGTATATGGCATTTGTCCTGTGGAGTTGTCTCCTGTTTGATACATGTAAGAAATGGCTACATTTACTAAAATTGTTGTGAAATAAAAACCGTACATTTACTAATTTAATGGGGAGAGGGGTCCTTTATGAACTTTATACCTGTTTATTAACTCAAGAACAAAGGTTTACTTCATCACTTTCTTCACATCCTTCTACCTTCATGGAAAATTTTCTCGCCTGAAAGGAATCCATTTGAAAGAAAACTACTATTTTCTTCTGTTTGTCTATTGTCGATTTCAGTGTGGGAGATGTGAGCTCTCGACTCTTGTTTCAAGGTCACCTAGTTACCAAGAGTTCAGCCCATTTTAGTTTATCATTCAATATAAGATGTGATGTAACATTCTCAGAAGCATAAAATCGTAGACCTTTCTCTGGATTGCTAGCTACCAATTCGGACCAAGGCCATTAACAATCTAGAAATTCAGACCAGTGTAATTCCAGATATACGGGCGTATATTGAAGCCCCTTGGGCTCTTGTTGTTCTTGAAATCTTTGTGAATTGGGACTTGTCCGGGCTGGATCTCGGTTAATATTGTATGGACAAGCATGGAATTTGCATGATATGTGGGTCAATGCCCCATAGTTGTGCAGTGTGAAGTTTCTCTGCTTTTGGTTATATTTTTAAGAGTTATGGCCCTTTGTTGATCAAACCTAAGTGAATGGGATATATTTATTTATCCAGGCTGGATCTCAGTCCATAACCGATTTGGACGGGGAAAATGGCTATGAAATTGTTATTCTACATTCCAAAGCAGACCACATAGGTCCTGAAGTATGAAATTGCCTCAAAAAGAGTGAATTGGGTGCAAAATTCAAAGTTCACGATCGCTTCATAATTTCACCACAATATGCTCCCGGGCGACCATCTTGCATCAAAACATTGTATTATTACTTGTTGGTCGATACTTGGAATATGTATTATGCGAGGCATGCCGGAAAAAGTGACTGAAACAGAATTTTTATAATTAGCCAAATTAGGAAGTATGAAATTGCCTCAAAAAGAGTGAATTGGGTGCAAAATTCAAAGTTCACGATCGCTTCATAATTTCACCACAATATACTCCCAAGGAATGTAGATCTCACGAAATGTAGGTCACATTTTTATACGCCCGCCAAAAGGCGGACGTATTATGTGATGGCGGTTTCCGTCCGTCTGTCGACTGTCCGTCCGCCGTGTCCGGTCTATATCTGGGACAGTTTTCTGTCTACAGTTCTAATTTTTGGTGAGTGGATACCCTATGGGGAGACGATGTGTCGCGTACCAAAATGAAGGTCGAGGTCAGAGGTCAAAGGTCACTGGCCTAAAAAAACAGGAAATCATTGAAGTGTTTGTGTCCGGTCTACATCTGTGAACGTTTTCTATCCACAGTTGCAAATTTTTGTGAAGACGATGTGTCACGTACCAAAATTAAGGTTGAGGTCAGAGGTCAAAGGTCACTGTTGCCTAAAATCAGGAAATCATTGATCGTTGACAGTTTTCTATCTACAGTTCTAATTTTTGGTGAGTGGATGCCCTAGGGGGGAACGATGTGTTGCATACCAAATGTAGGTCGAGGTCAGAGGTCAAAGGTCAGTGTGACTGAAAAATCAGGAAATCATTAAAAATTTCTAATTTTTTGTGAGTGGATTCAATAGGAGGAAATGAAGTGTCGCATACCAAAAAATAGGTCAAGGTCAAAGGTCAGTGTGACCCCAAAATCAGGAAATTATTAAAAATAACATTTTTTTGTGCCAGTAGATACATTAGGGGGACACAATGTGTCACCTACCAAAATGTAGGTCAAGGTCAAAGGTCAAGGTCACTGTGACCCCAAAATCGTGGAATTGTTAAAAATCATGATTTTTGAGTCCATTGAGAAATTACGGGGATTCGTTTCGTCATGTACCGAAATTTAGATCCAGGTCCATAGTCAAGGTCGCTGTGACCCCAGAATCAAGGTCAAAGGTCAGTGTGACCTAAAAATCAGGAAATCAATAAAAATTACTAATTTTTTATGAGTGGATTCAATAGGGGGAAATGAAGTGTCGCATACCAAAAAAAATAGGTCAAGGTCAAAGGTCACTGACCCCAAAATCAGGAAATTATTACAAATAACATTTGTTGTGTCAGTAGATACATTAGGGGGACATGATGTGTCACATACCAAAATGTGGGTCAAGGTCAAAGATCAAGGTCACTGTGACCCCAAAATTGTGAAATTGTTAAAAATCATGATTTTTGTGTCCATTGAGAAATTATGGGGAGATGGTTTATCATGTACCAAAATTTAGGTCAAGGTCAATAGTCAGGGCACTGTGACTTCAGAATCAAGAAATCTTTGAAAAGTATTTTTTGTTTGTGTCCGTGGATACATTAGGGGACATGTAGGTCAAGGCCGAACGTCAAGGTCACTGTGACCCCCAAAATCATGAGATTTATAAAAATCATGATTTTTTGTGTGTCCATTGATACATTGAGGGAAGACGATGTGTCCTGTACCAAAATTTAGGTCACGGTCAAAGGTCAATGTCACTGTGACCCCAAAATCAGGAATTCATTACAAGTCACATTTTCGTATGCCTGTCGAAGACGAGGTCATGCAATGCGATGTTGCGTTCTATCCATTCATCCATTAACATTTGTTGTCCATGCGATAACTCTAGTTTCAAGGTATGGATTGGTACCAAACTTTTCAGTATACCTTACTCGCATGGCAAAGAGGAGCCATACATCAATCGATCAAAGGTCAAGGTCACAGTCACCCAAAACTGAATCAAGTATAAGATGTGATATATGTTACATTCTCAGAAGCACAAAATTGTAGACCTTTCTCTGGTGTGCTAGCTACCAATTGGAATCAAGGCTATTAAACAAACTTGAAATTTGGACCAATATAATTCCAGATATACGGGCGTATATTGAAGCCCCTTGGGCTCTTGTTGGATTTGGCCCGGGCGACCATCTTGCATCAAAACATTGTATTATTACTTGTTGGTCGATACTTGGAATATGTACTATGCGAGGCATGCCGGAAAAAGTGACTGAAACAGAATTTTTATAATTAGCCAAATTAGGCCTCCACAGACCAATACAGAACAGAACAATGGCGAGCAGTGTCAGATTAAAGCGGAAGGGGGCATATAATTGAGCAATCTCTGATTGCTTCCTTGCTGTGTTTCTGTCCTACATGTATATGCCTGAATGTAACCAACTATATCTGCAGAACTGTGTTCGGTATAGCTTGAAATTTGGACCAATATAATTCCAGATATACGGGCGTATATTGAAGCCCCTTGGGCTCTTGTTGGATTTGGCCCGGGCGACCATCTTGCATCAAAACATTGTATTATTACTTGTTGGTCGATACTTGGAATATGTATTATGCGAGGCATGCCGGAAAAAGTGACTGAAACAGAATTTTTATAATTAGCCAAATTAGGCCTCCACAGACCAATACAGAACAGAACAATGGCGGAGCAGTGTCAGATTAAAGCGGAAGGGGACGGCCGGGCGGGGGGGGGGGGGCATACAATTGAGCAATCTCTGATTGCTTCCTTGCTGTGTTTCTATTTCTGTCCTATATGCCTGAATGTAACCAACTATATCTGCAGAACTGTGTTCGGTATAGTTACTATATTTTGGAAACTTATTTATATTGTTGTATTCTACAAGCCAACAAAGGATTACTCGCCTCGGCTTATGGAGTTATGCCCCTTTCGGATGTAATAATCTCCGATTTTGTTATCTGTAGTTGAATGTACAAGTTATATCTGCAGATCCGTGTTCGGTACAGCTTATTCGTCTCGATTCTTATTTTACAGTAGTGCTAAGTCAGACGCCTATCGAAAGTGGCTCCCCTCGGCCCATACTTTACAGAGTTATGCCCCTTTACTGATATATTAATTTTTATTTCTGCCCTATATGCCTGAATGTAACCAACTATATCTGCAGAACTGTGTTCGGTATAGCTACTATATTTTGGAAACTTATTTATTTTGTTGTATTCTACAAGCCAACAAAGGATAACTCGCCTCGGCTTATGGCGTTATGCCCCTTTCGGATGTGATAATCTCCAATTTTGTTATCTGTATCTGAATGTACAAGTTAAATCTGCAGATCCATGTTCGGTACAGCTTATTCATCTCGGTTCTTATTTTACAGAGTGCTAAGTCAGATGCGTATCGAAAGTGGCTCCCCTTGACCCATATTTGCAGAGTTATGCCCCTTTACAGATATATAGTTTTCTATTTCTGTCCTATATGCCTGAATGTACTACCGGTATATCTTGATCATCCCACATAGAACTATCTCTTCCCCAATTCACACTACACATGGGTCACAATCACTTAGGGAAAGCCGAGGGGTTTTGATTAGATCAATTTTCATGTTTTTAGTGTGTAGAGATAGACAACAAAAAATTTCAGTATCCTTATTTTGTGATTGATTATATCACCAGTGCATCTATAAAGTGAGAGCTTCATCCTTACCATGTGTAAAAAGGAATAGGACCCTACCGTGGGTTTTCCGGGTGTGAAAAGGAATAGGACCCAAATGTTGTAATATGACTGAAATATAGTTGAAAGTAACGTTGAAATATAGTTGAAAGCAACGTTAAATCATATTCACTAACTCATTCACCTGATTAAACCTGTTGAAGTTGGGAATTGTGCATTCAAGGGAGATAACCAGGCTATGTAAATGGGTTATGCCCCCTTCAAAGTGAATTTGGCCCAACATGAAACCGTCTGTGTTGACAGCCTAGCCTATTGTATACTGTACCCAAGATTTATCAATTCATATATAGTGATGACTTTTTACCCGCGATGTCAGCATCGTCTGTCTGTCCATCTGTCCATCTTTCTTGTGGACACGATATCTCCAGAAGGATTATAGCCAGGCATTGTAAATTCATACCACGTATGCATCTGGTGAAGGGTCGGAAAGTGACTGACCTTGACATATTTTATCAAGGTCAAATTCTAGTATTTGCTATTTTTGTGAAGGATTGGACACGATATCTCAAGAAAAATTATAGCCAGGCATTGTAAATTCATACTACATATGTATCTTATATTTTAACAGTCATATACTGTTTATTACGATATAACATGAAGAAATAAAGGTAGGCTTTCCAAATTAATACTACGTATACATCTGGCGAAGGTCCAGAGGTGTACTGAAGATGACTGACCTTGACCTATTTTATAAAGGTCAAATTTTAGTATTTGCTATATTTTTTAGAAAGGTGAGTTGTCTCACCTTTATTATGCTATCTAGAAAATTTCTGATTTTAGGGTTGTCCGAAGTACACCTATAAAAATAGTTCCAAATTGTTTATTCTTTCTCAGACCAGAATAGTTATCCTTCAGTGGTTGACAGGCTTTGTAGGCCTATATATAGTCAGTTAGCATGTACTTGATCCCTTACCTGTATTAAATAATACTCTGTTAATTGTTTTCCTTCAAGATATCAGATTAATACGCACTAGAGTATGGAAGCCTGCTATGGTCACTCTTCCAAAGATTGACCTCAGCTCAGAGAAATACAGTTCAGAAGGCAACATGTACATGTGTAAAGAGCTGCCCTGCCATAGCTCTAGGGTCTATACATGTATCTATGCTGGGTCTAGTTTCTGATGAATGGAAGTGGTCAAGCTAAAACTAGGTCATCACATGGACTGGGGTTAGATATATAGGTACATGTTTGTAGTGAAATTAATGAATTAATTGAATTTAAACTTAGAAATAATACTATCTGACATGTCTGAGAACTGAAATATTCTGAGATGGATGCCACTTGTTGTTTCATGCACTCATTGTGTTCTAATACTTTCATTCAGTGCCAGTACCGGGTGTATGTATAATAGTATTACCACTACATACGGATCAGCTTGGTATTATGGCCACTTTTTCATGTGTTTTGGGGGGCTTTTTCAAACAAATAGATACTATTTTTAATTGAAACTAAGCAGCTACTCTTTTGAGTTTTACTACCACTATTGCAGCTAGTCTATCGATAGTCTCTGAAAATGATACTCGGGTATCACAATCAGTTAAAAACTATTTTTTTCTGTTAGCCATAAATTACAAAACACTAACTTACAAATGGAAGTACAGTGCAATAAAATCTAGATTATGCAAAGAGAAGTTCACTTGCGATGGATGTTATCTGTCATGTCTGTCCCAACCCTCAGTCAAGCAACAGCGTTTATCTTCTGAATCACCTTTCTATATATGCCCATGGGCTTAGTTGAAGGATTGAAGCTGGAGTCTCCAAATTCATAATACTTATGCAACTGGTGATTGACTAGAAGCCTATCCCAGTTGACTGACCTTGACCATTTTTTTTCAAGGTCATGTACTGTTTATTATGATATAACTTGAAGAATATAGCTAGGCTATCCAATTTAATACTATGTGTCCATCTGGTGATGCTCCAGAGGTGTACTGAATATGACTGAACTTGGCCTATTTTATCCAGGTCAAATTATATTTTGTACAATATTCCATGAAGTATTATATCTACATTGTCCAAATTTATACCATTTATGTCTATTGAAGAATATCGCTGACCTTGACCTATTTTAAAAGGTCAAATTATATATGTTGAGTCTAAGATCTCCAAATTCATGTTTCCTATGCAGTTAAGTTAGAATTGACCTGAAAATTGTTGAAGATGACTGACCTTGATCTATATTTCCAAGATAAAAGAACTAAGAGTTCGGTCATGGTCTACCAGAACCTCAATGCATTTTTTTTTCCATCAATTAAGGCCTTGGAAAAAGCTGAACTACAGTCAACTCTACTAGATCACATTTTTGTCAATCTAGTTCTAAAAATACACTGATGATATTATACAATACATGATTGCTGGGTGTAGACAATAGCTGATAGCCGAAGGGTATTGGAGACCAATGGGCTATTTCTTTTTTATGCGCCCGACAGCAAATGTGAATGCGATTTCCGTTCGTGTCCGATCTAAGGCTTGACAGTTTCTATGACGTATTTTCTCCACATGATGATAGAAGTGTAGTAGTGACGATGTGAAGCGTTCAACGGTTTCTCTAAGAACGTAGATAGTCTACTCGATAAATATAACATAGGAAGATAATTTGACCTGTGGGTATGGAATGTTCCCAAAGGCGTTTCACACGAACTTGTCCGGAGGCATGCCCTCTTCCCTACTCCTGAAATTTTTAATTGTAGAGTCCATTTCCCCGTGATCTGGAGCACCTTCAGAGGTTTCTTTCAGATACTTATTGGACCACTATAAAACTAATAATCACGTCTTGAGAGACAAATTTGTTGACGGACAATTATCGATGATTTAACAACGTACACAGAAAATGGCGCTTCTGGCAGAATCCAAGTACAGCATAAATATTGCAGCTGGAGCTTGAAATAGTCATGTACTAATAGTATTTACATAATATCCATGCTTCACCTCGTGGAAAGTATATCACAGCAGCAATCAACGTTAAGTCGGTTGAGAAAGAGCCTCGAGTTCCTGTCCCGGTTTAGACCCCCCCGCAATCACTGACAACTACATTTGGAAAATGCAAACAGCGCTATAGTCAAGAAAATGAAGTTCAAATAGTAAAACCCTTTTTGGGGAAAATATTTTGGCAAACGTAAGTGAATTGGAGCTAGTGATAAATGCTTTCAAAAGTTTAACTACTCAGTACCGTACTTTGTCTCAAAGAAATTGTGGAAATGGGAATATAATCTGTGCTTTGATGACGGACAAGACGGTCTACAAACCAGAACAGGATTGACTCCATATTTTGTGTACCCTTTCGGGTTCATTCTGCCAAAATGAAAAAGAGTTAAGTGAATCTAGTGGCATTTTGAGTCTGTCAGATAATACATGACAATATCAGCATTTCATCAGACAATGATCACTCTACAGGAATATTTAGTCCTAGAACTTACGCTTGACTAACGCGGAATGTATGCATAGCATGATAAAATCACAATCTGACATACTAATGAAAGATGAAATAAAACTCTAACAATGAGCATCTCTGTCATAATCGGCGAAATTCGTCGCGGAGGGTGGGGGCTGGGGTGGGGGAGATGGGTGGTGATTTGCGAACCCCATTTTTGTCAAACTTTGATGGAGTTTGCTAATATTCATCAACAAGGAACCGTGACAAGAAAGGGGATTGGTGTTCCATCTCACTATCTAAACAAAAAAAAACATAGGTAGGCCTACTAAGAGCACGAATATAAGCAAGTGATCATAGCTTTCTGAAGACCGCTCATCGAATGATCGGCTCGAGCACGCGACCTGAAAGTGATCAGACGGCCGGGGACTTGAAAATGTTTCTTGCTTCTTTGTGTCCGTGTATGTCTGTTTGAATTTTCCGCAAGTGATAACTTCCAAACGCTTTGTTGGATTCTTCCGAAGTTCGGCATACGCATTCCTTTCGACAAGACGCCAGTTGGTATTACATTTCAACAACATCTGCCTGAAGGTGGCGCCACTGGGTCAAAATGGGTCTCATTCTCAAAGAGAGCCGTGTCTACCCGCGGGAGACCAAAGCGACTCTCATGTAAACTGGTGACATTTTTGAATCTCCAATCTCAAAGCGAGGCAGCATGACATCACTCGCTCGACCGGGACTATTCTCCCATGGGTAGACACGCAAAATGGTACATCTTCAGAAAATTTATGACCTAACCCAAAGATCACAAGATCATTATTGTTTAGCATCATCAGATAAACAAGAATAGTACGATCAGACAACATGCAGGCGAAAATACGGTATAATTGACGTCATTCGTTGTTTTCTGCGTTTCAATGGTTGATCTTCAATGCAGAATCTAGGTCAACTAAATTTATGTCTGCTGCTTCAAACGAGTAGGCCATAGATAAAGTTCAACGTTCAGTTTTATTTTTTTAACAACAAAACTTGCATAATGATAGCAACAAAAGTACATATCATAGGGCGTGTGAACAGTACTATGTAGTGAATGAAGAACAGAAATGCTGCAACTGCCTTGCCCTGATCAAGTACATGTCACGCTAAGAACCTGGCATAGGTAATAAATTTTCCGAAGATGTACCGTCTTGCGGTAGACACGGCTCTCTTTGAGAATGGATCGGAACTGTGCGAACTACTTCCTGTATTAGATAACTCGCTTTCACGGCCAAGTATACATACCGACAATAATTTGTTTGCGATTGATATGCTCCGAAACGGAAAGAGTCATTTTCCAATTATATAGCCCACGTTATGTTTAGCAATTCGCTTCTAACTCGGCGGAGTCAGCAGGTCAATGACAAGCCGGATACAGCAGTGAAAATCATACGCCGCCTACTCACCCCCCAAATTTTGTGGGGATGGCTCCCATTTACACGTGAGACTCTTTCTCGCAGTAGGGAGTCTCGCGAGACGAGAATGAATGGGTCTAGCTCCTTTGTGTCCGTGGACGTCTGTTTAAATTTTTCGCAAGCGATAGCGTCCAAACGCTTTGTCGGATGCTCCCGAAATTCGGCATACGCATTCCTTGCGACAAGACACAGGCTGCTATCGCATTTCAACAACATCTGCCGGAAGGTGTCGCCACTGAGTCTCGCTTCTTCATGTCCGTTCCTGTCCGTGGATGTCGGTTCAAATTCTTTGCAAGCGATAACTTCCAAACGCTTCGTTGGATTCTCCCGAAATTCGGCATACACATTCCTTGCGACAAGACGCCGGTTGCTACTGCATTTCAGCAACATCTGCCTGAAGGTGGCGCCATTCTTTCTTTTCCGTTCCAGTTCATGGATGTCAGGATCGATAACTTCTAAATGCTTTGTCGGATTCCTCTGACATTTAGCACATACATTCCTTGTGACCATGCAGACGTGGGTTGGTATTGCGTTTCAGCAAGATCCACCTGAAGGTGGCGCCACTGGGTCTTGTTCCAATATTCTGTGCATGTCCGTGGATGTTCGTGGTTGTCCAATCAAATTCATCACAAGCGATAACTTCCAAATGCTTTGTCGAATTTCTTCGATATTTGGCATATACATTCCTTGTGACAAGATATTGATTGGTATTGCGTTTCAGAAAGATCTGCCTGTAGGTGGCGCCACTAGGGTTCTTTCCGTTCTTTTGTGCTGCAAGCGATAACTTTGAAATGTCGTTTGGAATTGAGTGTCGCCCACTTGCGCATACAGGTGGTGCTACCTGGTGGCAACTTCTAAGTTTGGTTTCCGGGCAATAACTTGAGAACTGCTCATCGAATTCTTTCCAAACTAGGCATGCGTACATTGTACCTTGCCATGAGATTTTGCTTGGGATTGCGTTTCATCCACTTCCGCTTACAGGTGACGCCACCTGGTGACAAACTCTGAAACTTGTTTTCGGCCAATAACTTGAGAACTGCATGGTCATCGGATTCTTCTCAAATTTACTATGCATGTACCATGCCAGGAGATGTTGCATGGGATTGCCTTTCACTCACTTGCACTTACAGGTGGCACCACCTGGTGGCAAAATCCCAAATTTATTTTCGGGTAATACCATGACATGGGATGTCGCTTGAGATTACGTTTCGCCCACTTGCGCCTACAGATGGCACCACCTGGTGTTGAAATCAAAATTTGTTTTCGGCAATTAACTTGAACTGATCATCGGAATCTCCTCAAATTTAGCATGCATGTACCACGCCAGGAGATGTTGCATTTGATTGCCTTTCGCTCACTTGTAGGCCCT